>JAZGTI010008462.1:0-20130 GCA_036877585.1 Botia kubotai | reverse complement strand
GCACTAACCTTGTGAATAATTCCTGTTGTTGCTGAGGAGAATTCCTGCCTTGTGCTTCTCATAAGAGATGCAGTCATGCATGGAGTCCATGCATCTCAATTATGTAAAATTACAGCATGTGACACTGTTTTTTTCCTCTCTGTATTCCATCCTGTAGCCTCTTTTTCCAGCTTAAAAACAGAACTGGAGCGGGTGAAGAGTGAAAAAGAGCAGGTAAGACAGAAGTTCAATAAATATTGATTTTATTTTTAATTTCCTTCAGGTTAATGTCACGGAAAAAAAGTAATTAAAAAAAGGAGCAAAATACAGTATTAAATACAGTGATAAAAAGTGTATCATTTACATTGTAACACATTTAAACATCACTTGATTATGCTTTTTTGGAGAGAGTGATTCTTTCTGCATATTCTTTCCTGATGGAATTTTGTTTCCTTTGATTTTGAGAGATTCCCTCTCAGGCTGAAATAGCTGGAGATATCATCGTGTCTCTATACGTTACCTGTTGACTGTTCCTTTACTCACAGCTGGAGAGCAGCTTGGCAGAGAAGAGCCAGACATTGGAAAGTGTACAGGCCCTGAAGAACAGTCTGGAGGAACAGCTGAAGGGAACCCTCAGCAGCAAGGTGTGAACCCATGTAACCTCTGCGTTCTTCATGACTGCATGCTGATGTGCCTCATGTTCTGCTCAGTGCTTCCTGTGCATGTGAGATGATCAGCTGATCAGACAAGCATGACTGACAGACAGCTGCAGTGTTGGACGAACATCAGAGGAAACTGCAGAAACTTCTTGAGAATATGAAGATTTCATGTACATACTACTGATTACATCAGAAACCTTCACAGTGAATTTAAATGTGTTGCAGAGTGCTTTGGAGAGTCAAGTGTTTGAGGAAAAAGACAAATCTCAGAGACTTCAGACTGAGCTGGACGTCAGCGAGCAGGTCCAGAGAGACTTTGTCAAGCTGTCCCAGACTCTCCAGGTGAAAGCCATTCACACGCAGAGCATGAGAGTTATTCACAAGTGTGCAAAGTTAAACTGCGCAAACCCATTGCGTTTTTAAATGTGTTGTGATGTTATTTATGATGCAGTTTGTAATGTGGCTTAAAGGGATGGTTCACCTAAAAAATCTTTCATCATTTACGCATTCTCATTCCAAACTTATGACTTTTTCCTCTGTGGAAAACAAAAGAAAAATATCTCAGAAATATCGCAGTCGTTTAGCTTCCATACAATGGAAGTCGATGCGTGCCATTGTTGTCTGGTTACCAACATACTTTAAAAGTTATACGGGTTTGGAAAGACATGATGTAAGTAAATAACATTTTCATTTTTGGGTGAACTGTCCCTTTATGTCCAGGCTCAGCATTGCCATGTACAGCACTTCCAGCCACCTCACTCCTTACTGATGTCTTACATCTACTTTCCATGATCTTATCTGTTGCTGATGGATCATACCTTAACAAATACACTATGTTGTGACCTGCATTTCATGTTGACGGTGCAACTGGACCGCGCACTTGCAACTTGTTGCCGAAATGCATGTTCTGTAGACTATGTTCCTGCTCAACACTGTAGCGACAATGCGGTTGAGCAAAGCAAACGGCACTCAACACTGCTTGTGTGGTCAAGTGTAGACATTTTTGTTCCTTAATATGTGCGAGTTCTAATTTTGTCACATTAAGTTACTCAATTGTGCTGTAGATGCGGAATGCGGGCGCAACTAAAGACGCAATGCTTTGCTCTTGTTCCCATGTAGGTGCAGCTGGAACGAATCAGACAGGCGAACTCATTAGAGCGCATTCGGGCCATCCTCAATGACACTAACCTTACAGACATCAGCCAGCTTCCAGAGACATGATGTCACTTCCTGACTCCAGCGCACACACATAAAAACATGCTCACCTACAGTACACTGCACCTCTACCCCAGCTCTTTGGCCCAAATTTACTCTCACTCTTTACTCTGTGCTGTGAGAGACCCATGAGACTGCCAGTCTTGAAGAGCACTACTGATAACTACTACTGCTACTGAAAAGCTTGTAAATACAAGAAAAAGACTAACGCCTGATGTTGAAGTGAAGATGGGTTTTAGCCAGATTTGTGGCTTGTGATGCAGTTCTCTGTTGTGGATCCTGCAGTAAGCTGCTGGTCTTTTAATGAAGGCACCTTTTGCTCCTCATTCAGTTTAGGAAATGAGAAATTGGGTCCTTGATAATCATCTAATGGGACGTTACCTTATTCTACCAAAGTTTTCATTTCTATCTTTGTATTTTCACTCTTCTCTCTACTGACTACTTCTCCATCTTTCCATCTGCTGAGCTAGAAGCAGTGGCCCATGAAGGACACACACAAGGTGTTTTGTACATACGTGTATACAGATTATGTGTGTAAATTGCAGTAGTTAATACACGAGACTGTGACTCTTGGCCTTGCCCCGCCCCCTACAGTCTGACACGCTGTTTCTCCTTGTCCACCAATCATCTCACTGGGATGTACTTACTGGCTGTGTTGTGTGGCTGTTTCTCTTCTACATAACATCCGAGACCTTCTTAACATGTTTGAAGTTACTGCTGCTACTCTGGTTGTAACAGACTGGTGTTGTTTTTGTTTTGTGAAGGATATCTCATACACCATTCTGCTTTAGCTGGTTTATCCTATGATATTTACAGTCTTCTGTTTAGTTACTGGTAAGATTCTGATACTCAGTTAATTTGTCTGGTATATGGCAGAACCATTTACACTGTTTTAAAAGGTATTTAACCATATCAGTCTGATATCTGAATAATGAAAGACAGTATACCAGTGAAAACACTTATTATTTACTTTAGCTTCTGACATGCCCTGTGAGCAGCTTGAAGCTGTGGATTTTGGTGTGCAATGATAAATGGTATAGTGACAAATATGCCTGTTTTCATGGCCCATATGCATATGTAATCCCCTTTGTTCCCCCGTTGATCATGTTACAATGATATTGGAAAGTTGAAAAATGTTGAGTATGAAACATCATTTTCTGCCTGCTTTTCCAAACAACAAATGTCAATGCAACTACAGGTATTCTGAAACGAGTGTGTGCCCACTCTACTTTCAGTCAATACATAAACATCATGTCTCATTTTTGCTTTTCTTAAAGATGAGACTATTCAGAGTGGCATGTGATTTTTGTTTAAGAAAGTTGCAAGAAAACCTGCTGTGTTTATTTGGAGAATTAAGAGCTAGGTAAAGTACCTGCATGTGCAAAATATCATGCAGGTATTTCTCAAATGCGTACTATGGAATATTTCGTAATGAGAGAAAAGTTTATCTTTTAACAGTAATTAAAAAAAGATGACAAATTAACAATTGAAAACCACATTAAATTAAATGCTTTTGTTCAGAGACTAATGAATCAAAACGCTACCATTGTATGACCTTTGAACTCCATCAGACATCAACGGCTGCTATGTGCTGACAAGTCAGCAGCTCTTTTGTGTGAATATGTGCATTGTAAGACGCTGTATGTTGTAGTGTTGTTCATTTTATTACCTGTATGTTGCACTTCACAACGCTCACATGCTCCCTGTTGTCTTTACATTGTATAACAGATACGCTACTTGTATGGAGTTTCACTGGTTAATGTTTCATTAGAGCAACTAAAGCGTTTCAGCTCAATGTAGACAGACAGCAGTTTGACAGCTGTCATAAAGTGTTTTAGCAACTACATTTTTCATGACTAGCGGTCACTGTTATAACTGTAATAACGGTGTTTTGGCAGGAGACTACCATTTAGAATGAAATGATGGTATAAAATTACTTTTCTCCACTCCATATAATTTATAATTCGTGAAAGTCATTTTTAGCCGGGTGTCAACAGTGATAGTTGAAACGCTTTCACGATAACAATGGTTATATTTCTGTTAGCATGTTGTGTTGCTAATGCAGAAGCCCTTGCAGATTTATATACTGTACTGTGTACATATCCCTGTATATATATCTATATAATAAAATAAACTGAAACTAAAGTTCTCAATTTGTGGATGTATATTCAGTAGTAGGAATTGTTTAAGGGTTACTATCAATTACCAGACACAAATGTAAACATCTCTCTGTAAAAAAAACACTGATTACGATAATGAACTTAAAATGGAAGGCTATAAGTAAAGGCATTCGGTTTGTGTTCAAAAGCAGAAATGTGACATTTTTGCTAAATCGCTGTTTTAAGCTGTAGGACTATTTAAGGAAGATGAACTTATTTTGCATTTCATGATTCCTGTAAATATAAAATGTCAATTTCTTACCAGCTGACAGATGCTTTTATACATCACTTACCGTACATTCAAGCTATGTGTTTAAATCAGCAGCTACATGCTTCATAATCAAACTAATTCATGACTCTGGTACTGCTGGTATGATGCTGTACCAGCTGAGTCAAGTACAAATCCTTTATGTGTGACATTTATCTTTCACCCTCCTTATATTCACACAAATCATGACCAATGTCATGCAGCTAAGCCAATGTAAATGTGTCAGTAAATGACACTAATGGCCAAACTTCTTTCTTACTGGTCTTACTTAGACCAGGGGGTAAAGATTAGTGTTAGCATCAGCAACGAGGCCCCTGCTAACCAATGAGAAATACTGTCAAAACATTTAATGAATTTTCTTCATTTAGAGTGTAACGTCCTAATGATTTTTATACTGGATGTTTTTTTGCAAGATTCACCCGATCATACTTGTCAACAAAAAACCAACATAAAAGGGCTACTGCTGTTAATACAATTCTACAGCTTCTTTTGATAAATACTTCAAATCACTGCACTGCATTTGTGGTGCAGGCTAGCACCAGCATGTGGCGCTGTGGGTAGCACTGTGGTGGGCGTTGAGCGCGAGGCTGGAGCGAGCAGGAGATGCCCCTGTATTCTACTGTTTCTTCCGATATTGCTTCTTCAGGCTGACCTGAAAATACATCAGACCACACAATGACACCATGGAAACAACACCAGCTCCACTCTTGGAAAAAGAGAAGGGCTAATAAAACAAAAATAAATTTAAAGACTTAAATAGTCTCTTCGCGAACTGAAATAGTTGTTTCATGAAAGATCTGATTTAAAGTTTTCATCATGGTTTTCATCAGTACAAAGTTCTGTCTGTCGTTCTCCCTCAGCAATGAACTGCATACGCTGTAAATATGTCCAAATCTACCTGGTGATGCAACCTTTGATGGGCATGTTGGCAGGTGAACCTTAAACGATGGATAAAATAAATAAAGGGGTATCTAATAATTCGCCATTACAAAGACACCAGCGGATTCGTTAAAGCAGCTGACGTGGAAACAATTTATAGACACACAGACCTGATAACTGTGTTAAGAGTCTGTGTCAGCCTCGGATGTAAAACACGCACTCAACACTGTCCCATATAAACAGATCACTGTTCAGACAGAACGTGCGGTTCATGTCTATTCTTCTGTTAGTTCTTTGAGACTCTGAATAAAGACTGTGTTGTAATTTCTTGAAAATATCATGTTTTTAGCGCATCTCTCCATCATTCTCCCACGAACGACGCCATAATTAACTGTATTGATGTCGTCAGAGAAATCCACCAATAGCGTCACGCTTCACACATGGCGTTGATTGTGTTGAATCCTGGGATTGGTAGTCCAAATGTGGAATAGTAACACATTTATCCTGCACCTTACTATGTTGGAGGTAAATTTTATAGTCGCCAATGGTTTTAATAAGCACGTATATCTCTCTTATTAACCACTGAGATGGTATGAGCCTTCGCATGCAATGACAGGTATTTTTTAATGCATGTCCATTTCTTCAAATGGTCCAAATGTGCTGTAGTTATCATCAGTTCAGTCATCTTTATATTCATAAACCAATAACAGTCTTAGTATCCCTAACTAGTTTTACTAGTATACATCTTATAAGGGACAATACTTTTTATAATGAACATAAATTTGCAATGATACCATGTATTCTATTCTCTATGTGTTGTACATATTTCAGATTCTTCCTGTTTTCTTTGTTTTTCTATTCATTATATGTAAAGCTGCTTTAAAACAATGCAACATTGTAAAAAGCGCCAAAATTAATAAAACTGAATTGAATGTTGTGGTTTTGAGTGTAAACAGCTTTTGCTTATTAAAGTACTTTAAAACTCAGTTGTTAGTTTTAAAGTTATGTAAATATTCACCCTTATTTTAGACAATTCCCCTTGCACAAAAGAACTTGTTTTAAGTAATTTGTAATTGAATTAATTAAAGATTTAACGTTATTTCTGATTACGTTATTTCGTATGACCGTACGATTATAACATGAGGAAAATAATACTGTTTGTCCTTTTGCTTTTGATAAAAGTACCATTGTTTATTTTATTCATTTATTCGTCCATTTTTAAATTAAATTAATTTGTTTTTACAGTCTGAGCTATTGTTCAGTGTGTTTTTTAAATAATTATGTACGGCACGTTCTGTCTGCTGCGGCGTGGCTCCCCCTTGCGGTGGACGTTAAAATATACAGGCGTCTGTAAACGTGTGTCGTAGTCTCTGTGCATTGTCTCTGTAAACAGTAGAGCGCCTTCACGCCGACGAGATGTTCTCCAGCAGCGCTCCCGTGTTCCCGTACAGCTGGCGCCGAGCATGAGCAGCATGGAAGTTAAATGGCTGGAAAACGGACTTGTTTAGTGCGAATTACGGGGACAGGGATGTCCCAGAAAAGGCACGTGAACTCTTACCCAGAGGGGTACAGGGTCCTCAATACCAGCGAACTACGGGAGCTTCTACAAGATGAAGAAAAAATGAACCAGGTCGTGCGGCTCAGTGAAAAGGTAGTTCTTCACCTGGCACACACACCATTAAGGTTGTTTTGTTTGCGTACTTCTCATTTCCCCTCTGATCAGCTGCTGTACATTGTAATATAACTGTAGTGTGTTTTCTTCACCCAGAAGATTGATCGTATTACACATTAATACGCATTACACACCACCCCACACATGCATATACGGTACAGCACTGCGTAACATCGCACTGTACGGCAGCCGTTCGTCCAAATAATGTTCTGCACAGGCAGTTTCTCTTGTTAAGAAATGCTTCTCAAAGATTTATTCTTGATGTTAAATTACTGGAAGTTTTACATAAAAAGTAAATAAGACATAGAAAATATCGTAGTACTATTCCAGTGCGTTATTGTTGTTTTTTGATAATTCTTCATTTTTCTTATGTTAGAATGTATATATTAATTAGCTCTGTGCATGCATTTGTAACTGCATACCTTAAGTTAGATAAACATTAATGTGATATTTTCTGGCTCACTATGTTTCAAAGAAAATCTCTCTTTCATTGATTATCATGTATTGAAACGTTGAGATTAGGTGAGAGCTACAAAGGTGCACCATTCATTTTCAGTTTAGGAAATCAGCAGATCCAGTGTCAGTGTAGACAGGGGTGTATGGCGTGTGAGATTTAAACTGCTGTAGCCTGACACCAGATCTCTGCATGCCTGCAGGAAGCTCAGCTCTTGCCCTCCGCATTACCACTCATATCTCATTCACACTTGGGGACATAAGTGGATTGGACACAAGAAACACTGATGTTTAGCCTAAATGACATCCCCCTTGCGAAATTCTGGTGCAAAATTGGAACCTAGCTTTCATTTAATGGAGAACTATTCTTTTAAGAGAGTAGCACTACAGAAGAATGTGTTTGAAGAGTGTTAATCATACTGACACAAATAACCAAGTAACTGCAGATGTAATACATTTGCATGCACAATACCGTTGACTTCAGATAATATATTCCATATGGCCTTCTGCTTGGTTTGGTTATGGAGTTTTTTATGTTTATTGATAGTCATGCATGAGAGTTATGTGTGGGGGGGCATAGAGGTCAAAGTCCCAAAGGCTTGTGGTCTGCAATCACTATTCCCATCACACGCGGGTCAATTCATTAACACGCAGAGTTCTCCAATGGCAACTGCAGTGGAAGGTTCACAACGGTCTAGTGAGCTGGATACAGTTATTGCTTTTGTATGCATGAGCTTTATTCCTGTACAGAAGACTGTGGTGTTTTCCTAAATGGAAAATGCTTTATAATACTTGAGTGCTTTTTGCTATGAATAGCAATGAAGCGGCTTTTATGGTGAACTTTATGTGCTCATTAGGAACACAAAAGGGAAAATCAGGCTTATTTCTTGAATTTATCAGTGTTCGAAGCAGAAGGTCTTTGGTCATTTACGGTTTATTGATCAAGCTGAACTATCTTGCATTAAACAGATGGCTGTATTATTCTTTGCTTACGCTGCACGCTCAGTGTGTACAGCCTTCATTAATCATAGAGCTTCACACCTTACGACTTTGTATTGTGTTCTCATAGAGAACACGGCACACAGGGATCTGATTATCAGTGTACCAAAATTTCAATATATGTGATACCAAAAATATAGCGAGGTAGACTATCATCTGTTTGCTAATTTTTGTGCCTGACTTATTTTACAGTGTGCTGTTATATGTTGAAAAAAATGCATATATGTGTTGGATTCAGTAGAACTAACATTTTATAACATTTGCAGATTTTGACATTATGTTTTTAATTATATTATTGTATTATTAAATCAAAATTTAATATTTAACAAAAGTTTAGTAATGTGCAGTCATTGTAATTTGTAACTCATTGTTAATTGTGTAATCAAAATGAATTACCAAACCAGTCACTTACACAAATATATAACAGTAATTATTTGCATTCAGTTATTGAAAGTTTTGACAGCCTCTCTTTTCGTTTCAGTGGTCACCCGAGGTGAACGATATTGATTTAGCATCAATATTGAGAAATTGAGGGCTGGTAGCCTAATGGAAGACAAAATCGTGGTATCGATTCGTGTATAGTTGAAATAAAACAGGGTCTTTAAATTTGCCAGTTTATGCCTGTGAGCATTTTGCCTGTCAATTTGCTTTATGACCATTATATCATTCAGCCCACATGGTCTCCAGAGGACTCACATCTGCCCAGTGTATAAACAGTCATACAGCCAGCTGCAGGTGGAAATAGACGGCCTGTGTCATTTCCTGTTTAGGGAAAATGCAAGCCGTTCTAAACGCTCTGTGTAGGTCTCGGGATTCACTTTCGCATTAGACAGAGAGGAAATGGGCAGACAACAGAGATACTGTAAAATCTAAACATGGCCCTTCGTTTTTAAAGGGGCCAAAGACCCTGCTGTGCTCTCTGCCTTTAGGATATTCATTTAACAACCACAGGAGTGAAAGACATGCACACCAGCAGGGGCTAGAACATTCATTGGCTTCGGGTGACTCATGACGCACTCAGCAGACTCAGCAGTATGAAATACTAAGAGAGAGAGAGAGAGAGAGAGAGAGAAAGCCTCAGGACCGTCTCAGATGTTGTTCTAAGATGTGTCCAAGTAACTGAGTAACTGGAAGATTGATCACAGTACTGTAAAAACTGTAAAAACATGCTCCAGAAAGAGTGGTTTTGGAGCATGTGTCTTAGCTGTCTTCATGGTATGTAGTTCCACGTCCTCTCCAAGACAAGCCACACATCCTGTCCTGCTTTTGCGAACGCTCCGATGATTCGGGTTTTAGGTGACAGAGAAGTTTAACAGAGATGCTCGTCTGTTGTTTATCTGAGGAAGATTTAGTTCAAAAGCCAAAGAAGTTTCCATGCTATAGAAGAATGTGTGACTCCATTCCAAAACCTCCAAAAAACTATTCTTGAAGTTCTAACAGTCTTCAGCTGATGTGTTTCATCAAACACAAAAGAATGTATTGCACTATTTTTGTGTATTATATGAGTGTACTTTTTGTGTATACTATGTACATTACAGTATTGTGCTCGTAGCTATTTGTGTGGCGCGTGGAGTTGCTGCCCACGTAACACGTTCCAAATCAGTCACTTATGAGCGTCCTTAAAAGTGAGGATAGTCAACTGACCTTAGAAAGCAAATGCTTATGTTATAATGCTTATGACAGTTACCGTACAGATTACACACGGTTCTCAATTGTTTTCAATTTTTAATTCTCATGTTATGTTGATCAAGCAGAATGTGATGCATTTAGTAAACAACTCACATCTGGTGCGTCATCCAAATTTAACCTGCAAGTGAGCAGTTATTAAAAATATTTTAATTTAATCAAATAATGACCCTAATTAACATCCTGCTATGACCAAAACAGCGTTTTACGTTTATCTAGTAATTCACAAGAAATCAGGTTTTGTCCTCACTAAACTTTAACAGTAATGCATACTTCACACTGCTTTGCTGCTGCTAGAGTAGAGTACTAGAGTACTACTTTAAAAAGACAAAGAGTGGGTCTTGCTAAGCTGAGTGTCTGTTGAGTGTAATTTATAAGTGTGGGATGAAAGTGGATTAGGTTTGCAAGAAGAAATCAGAGGAACTCGGTCTTCGCCAAAACCACACTTATGATTATGATTGAGAGCCTTTGGAAGGTATATGAGTGGCCATATCTAATTCATTACCCAAATCATTTATCATCTTGTCCTGATCCCCAGCACGCATCAGCAGTCATGTGGTCAATCTGTAAGCGATCATACGCTCACTTAGTGGTCGACAACATCTGTATCATCTTTAAATAGAATCCTAAACTTGAAGTGATTCTTTAAAAAGACAGCAAGCTCATTGTTTTCTGTGAAACCATGGAAACGCTGGAGGAGAATTGTACTTGTAGGAGAGTGGGCTGTTTTGCTGTAATGTAAAACCGTTAACCTAGAACAACGTCCCTACTGTGTAAAAAGCATAGCTGTAACTGACCTGTAATCAGAGGAAAATGATATGTTTGGAAAGCTGCTCAAGCCCCTGCCTCAAGGACAGAAACTACTCTACACAAGCAAATATTTTCCACAGGCGTGAATGCATTGCCAATGCATCGTTCATGTGTTTATGACTTGGTTATCTTGGTACTCGAGGGGGCAATAGACTTACTGTGCTATTAAACCGAAAATAGTGTTGATGTGGCAGGTTAACTAACTTTACTTTTACTTAAACTCTTGCGCCTTCATGACAGTAGTTGACCAGAAAGAGAAAACTCATCAAATGTACATTGTTTTTGACAAAAGAACAGGCGCAGTTACGCAGTTTTGAATTTGAATATGTTAGACTTCCAGTGTCATCTGCTTTGAGTTGTTTTAGCTATACAAAACAGCTTGTTATAGCGCTTGATGTCGCAAACTGGTATTTCTCACAATATTATTTTAATGTATTGGCATACTATAAACACACTGCTTTGTAGCGCAATTTTTATTTATTGCACTTTGTTATTGTTCTAGTTATTTAATTGTAGTGACTAATGATTTTGAAGTCTCGCAAGTTCATCGAAAATAGCTTCTGCATTGCAAAATAAGTTGGATATAAGAAAAAGACTTTGCGTTGAATCTCGCTATAGCGCCCCTTGTGGCAGAGCTGAGAATGCAACACTGCATTAGGAATTTTTGAACAAAAATTCAAATCATGTTTGCATGGTTAGTAGCACATGCATTAAAATGCTTGCGTGGCGTATGCTTTGGGCCTAACCCTAAAATCTGGTTTGCTGATAGCAGTGTTAATCCGAGACCAACAAGGATTGATCATGTTAAGCGAGTCAAACTATATTTTTTTCAGACTGATGGCCAGTGAATGTGCAGTCTTGCACGTTTCATCACGCAGAACTGATGTATATAATGTTTACATCACTGAGCATCATGCATTCAAATAAACAGGCAACAATTATTCCTCTTTGTTTAATGAGGGATTAGTTCTGAATAGCTAGTGTACATCACAGAAGCGGCTTGCACAAATCTCAAAGCACAACAGCAGTGATGGAACATCCCCATGCAACTGACAGCTGATGTCATAGCTAGCAATAGATGTGATTCAGCAATCAAAAGGTTATTTCCCAATATAAAGGGTCTTGTGTAACCCAAGCTGTGCTCTCTGATCACTCTGATGCTGTTTTGAGTTATTACAAGCAACTCCAGGTTTGTCGTCTTCAGACTGAACAGCTGAACAGATTCCGTAATGGATGTGACACCAGTGGGAATACCACTCATCATGTTTGGGGGTCTCGCACTGTTGTAACAAGACAGGTGAAAATCTCATACTCACGAATGAATAAATCATTATTCCTCTTATATGCTCAGCTAAGCACAGTCAGGCATGCTAATTTTACCCGAGTTTTGAAAGGCACAAAACTGGCAGTTAATGTTCCTAACAGCAACAGAGAAAGATAAATGACGTCCCAGTGTGACCCGAACCCTCGCTCTGCTTCAGCTGCACTGAGAGTACAGTCTGTGGTTTCAACTGATGTCGGAGAGTTTGCGAATGCTTTCCATGAGGACATTGGTTTGGACGCGACTCTTCGTTTTTTGCCCCTGTGGTTGGAGTCATCTAATGGTCTTGAGCCGGGTTGTGGAGGACAGTTCAAACAGCGGCTCTTTGTCCCTTTGTGTAAAGGACATTGGGATGGATTTGTCCGTAAGCCACTCCAGCGGGATTATTTCACCATGGGACCTTGTTTTTTTGTAATGAAGCAACATGTGGCAGACTGAGGCGGTTGGTTAATGAAGCATTGTCTCCACTGCCTCTCCAGGCTGTGTTTCCATTGCAACACACACTTTGTCTCCTTCTCTCTCTCTCTCTCTCTCTCTCTGTCTGCAAGAATTCTCATTTGCTTCTGTCTAGAAATAATAAACTGCTTCTGTTCACACAGAATGGAATTGTGGGAAGTGACGTCTTGATTTCTGAGATTTCTCTTTAGCTCTTTTTGTTGATTTTATGTGTTTATTATTTACATCGCAGATCACTTGTGGTTTGATCTTCTTAAGATTTTCTGACTGTAATTGATTGTGACTACAAAGTCACTTCTGAAATGTGATTTAAAGGGGTAGTTTACCCAAAAACTAATATGCTGGAATAAGTTACACTGAATCACTTATTTATTCTCATGTCGTTTGGAACAGATCTGACTTTTCCCTTTTGAAAACCAACAGAGAGGTTTACCAGCATGTCTGAGCTTTCTATACAGTGTCATGCAGGGGCTGTTATGCTCAGAAATGACAAATTGCAACATAAGAATCATCAAAGTAGTCCAAATGATTTGATCAGACTGAAATTAAAGTCATTTGTCCCTGTTCATTGTTGTTGTATTGACATTAGCAAAAGTCACTCAGGTGTTTGAAAACCTTTTTATTTTTGGGTAACTGATCCTTTACACTGAATCTTGGTCAGCCCAACCAAATGTTGAATGTCTTTATTCACATACTCAGTTCTCACCGTTCTCCTTCAACAAAGAACGAAAAAGTCAAACATTTTATTCAAAATTCTCAGTTACTTTGAAATCTCGCTGCAGGCTATTATTTTCTCTTTCTTAGTCTTATAGATTCATCTGTATTGGATGTGCTGATGGATTTTGTGCCTGCAAACACAGAGATCCATCTTAGCGCAACCTGATAGGACCCATGAGGAATTAAATGCATTGAGTTGCGTTATTCACTCCGTCTGTGTGACTCAGAAGTCATGAATAAAATTCAGGCTCTCAGTATTTCTGTCTTTAGTGGTTTGACCTTGATGGTCTCGTTTGAAGATCTGCATTCATAACACTGCGCAGAATTGCGTAAAATTTAAGAACCGCAGGAATGATCAATAATGCAAAAAAAGCATGAATGACAACGCCGAAGAAATGGACTTGGGTCAGTTCATTCAAACTGAAAAAAATAAACGGTTTCTCGCTTGTCATTCTAAAGTGTAAGAATCACAGAAGGAGATTGTAGGCAGGCAGAATATTCACATTCATTGGACTCGCTTTAGGTTGTAAAAAAGATTTGTTGGTCTTTTGAAATGGTGCATTTATGAAGATGATTCGTTTGAATCTATTTGTTGTTTTCAGTTCTTGTATCTTCTCTGGAATGTCTTTCATCATTGTGTTCAGACTATGAGTCTGATTGATGTATTGTTTTCAGCTTTGCTGCTCTGAGTTGAGAATATAACTGGGAATTTATGTTCAGTTCCAGGAGCTAAAGCTGGACCGGGAAACCTTGTTAGTGACCAATCGGAATCTCGCAGAAGCAAGCCTGTCACGTCGCCCTCACCTACAAAATGGCAAGATCCGATTGGCTGCAAAATACGAGGAGCTGGCAAAGCTGACCACTGCCTGCAGGGAAAAGCAAAGCCAACTTGGTGAGTGATTTACATGCTGGACCTACTGCATATACCGACTTCACCACAGTGAATACACTGCTTCTGATGGTACTGTTTTAACTGTACCATCAGCGTCAAAATACCCAATAACCCAGTTGCACCGTAACTGAGGCAAGCACACTTATTGGGCAATTGGGCACAGCACACTTGCGCCCTTTACCCGCTTTGCACAGCCTAATCGGACGGGTGATGTTTAAAATGTTTGTGCTACTGGATGTCTTTAGGGCAAATTCAAAGTAATGTACGTTTCTTTGAAGCAAGCCAGCTACTGATGACACATCTAACAAAGATAGCCGGCTGTTTTCAGCTGTAAACGGAGAAGTGTAAGAATAGCATTGCCATTTAGACACACTGTTGTTTGCTTCTGGTGGTATTGCCTGGCTACATTGTTCCGCAACACAACCTGAAATCCAGTGTTACTCAATTATTCAACGCAAGAGCAGTTGACACAGTGACCCATGTCTGGATTGTTGATACATTCACGATTTACCTTCCATTGCCCCTCATTACCAGGATGGAGTGGAGCAGTCAGGTCCCAAAGGGTCGCCCGGGGCCATGAGGTACCTACCCAGTTTCCCCACCTCTTTTCAACACCAGACAGGAATAACTGGTCTCATGGATCAGGACCTACTTAGTTATCTGGTTACACTTCCCAAATAGTTCTCTAGAGCTTGACGTGAGTTGGTTCTCGGCACAGGCAGAATAAGAGAGACACTACTGTGTTCTTTCATGGTCCTCCTCTTGATAGTTTTGATAGTTTCTCACACTCCATGTTTTCATTGGCTTGCTGACAGTGTGATGGTGATTGTCAGTCTGCACTTCAGGGAACTCAAGAGTTAGAAATCAGTGATGTCATTATATTCTTGATTATTTGATGTGGTAAGGATTTGAACAATGACTCTTTTAAACGTTTATAAAATCATGGTATCCCAAATGTTTGTACAAATAAACTAAAAGAAATGTTGACTTGTCCCTCATCTTGCTAAAACAGACACTTGTTTACAGTAATGCAATTAGTCCGGTTTTCTGTTTTACAACAGACATGTGAAATTTGTATTTTGTTAAAGCACATAAATAGGTCAAAATATTTGACATGTAAATTGTCGAAATTATTTTTGGAGGTGGGACTACTTTTCTTGGTTATAAGTTATAGGTGAGTTTCATTGTGGGTAAACAGTGCTGTGGGATGTTCATACCACTTCCTGGTATCCTTGGGCAGATATCTGGACATCACAGTAAATGTTTACATGTTATGTCTGTACCTCTTGAAACCACGCAAATCTATATTTCCAGCGTTTTATCAGTGTGCTACACGTAACATTTCTATTGTAAGTGCTTCCTGTAAACACATTTCTTATTTGTTTTTTGGTTGACTTTACTGTTAACTGGGGGTTGCTTTGTAAACACTAAAGATTGTTTCAACATTTTCATGTTTGGCTGCATTTAACACTCTGTGTATTTAGGCACATATAAGCTAACAGTGAAAGACAGCTTTGCTTGTGGTGTGCAAGGCCAAGCAAACAACGAGTGTCTGTTGTGTGCAGTGATGTTTTGCCAGCTGACATCCCAGAAGAAGGAGTCATGGGACTGTTTGTCTGTCCACACTCACAATCTGTGAGTTGTGCACATAAATGATTTAGACATGAAGTAAGTCTGTAACTCTTTTATGTCATAATAGGGCCTCAGATTTAAGAGAGAAAAGAGAGAGAAAAAATGCATTATAGTTGGGGATCGCAATTCATTTAAATTAGTTAATTCATTTAAATTTGTCTATATGTATATATACTCTCTCTGTGTATGTATTCCTATGTATTCTTCACTTGTACATACATACATACATATACATCACACACACACACACACACACACACGCACACACACATATATATATATATATAGAATATACTGTATACATTATGTATACAGTGTATTCATCAGCCAGCCCTATTTTATGGTAGCCCAGACCCCCCCTTATCCCCTTGTACTTCAGCGCCCACATTCCAGCACTCAGACCAGAAAGACTGATATGAATTGTTGACTTTTTTGGCCCCTCCTCCCCATTGTGTTGTCTTACTGGTGATGCAGATCCATTTGAAAGGGCTTTTGTTTGCGACCCCACCTCCAGTGCCGTTTAAATGAAAAGCCAGAGATCCATATGATAGTCAGCCGCAGCTCTGCCCCCTTATCCAAGAGCCCAGCAGAGTCTGGGAACTCAAGTCTGAGCGAGATGTATGAGCAAGCTGGCGGAGTGAAATGCCAGCAGGAAATTGATTTGTGAATGGTCAAAGAGGAGGAGACTGTGAGGTTCCTTCAGCGTCCCACAGAGGAACAAAAGAGCAGCAGAAGATCTGCTAAGACCGCTTATACGCACAGTCAGAGATATTTTCTCCTTGTACAGGAAGTTCTCATCTCCATGGTCACATGGGCAACGTTCACAGAATGAGTTGCTGTCTTTTGATTTCTCGCGCAGCTGCCGGCCAGTGACGGAAGGAGGGTGGAATGTTCACCTTCCTGTCATGTTCTTGTGCCTCCAGCTGCAGGCTACAGCCGATGGGTGGGAGACGGATCGTTCTCCCAACACAAACATCTGATTCTCATTCCTTCAGAGCTGAAAGAATGTAAAACCGGTTCCTTTCTTCATCAGCTGAAGCCAGAGTTTGGCTTGGAGGCTTGCGAGTCATTGCGTAATGAGATGTGACTGAATGGCAGCCGTTGGGAGAAGAGTTCGGCTCTGGAACATGTAGAACATATTTTTGGTAGGAGTTCAGTTTAGCTTTGAAGGTAATTCACTGTCACATCATGTTAAGTGGCAGTTCAAGGTCTTTCTGGTTTGCTATTAATGCTTTGTGCCAACTGAGTTGAGGTGACTGGTTATGCTAAATAACTGCACTCTTGAAAGTCTGTTAACCGTCCATAATCAAACAAGAGAAACCAAAATGAACTCTTCCTTCCTCCCCCGTCCTCACGTGTGGCCAGCAGCACATTCCTGGCCTGCATGTTTTCTGGGGGGGCGATGTGTGACACGCCTCCTGCTTCAAAAGCAAAGAGCTTCTCAAATGCCTTTATCTTTAACAATGCGTAACGACACTGTTTCCTCAAGACCTGACCTGCTGACCTGTGACACGCAACACCCAGTCACTGACCTCTCCACACATACCTGCACAACTCTCACCACTCTGACTGTCAACTGCGTCACGGCGTACAGAAAAAACAAACCCCTCGGTGGGTGGGTCAGCCATCGCGTACGTGAAAAGGGCGTCTTTGTCTGGAAGTGGCCGTAAATCACACAGTGAAAAGGCAAGCTGGGAAGTCCAAAGAGAGTTAGAGGAACTCTGTGAGAGCATTTATAGTTCCCACTGATGGAGGAGATGCAAATGAAAAGGATGTGAAGCCACTCTGCGTGTCTCTCATTGTTTGAATGGAGGGGGCAGTTATCAAAGTTGGATTAGGACCATTGAGTTACCACAGACATGCTGACTTAGTCCCTCAGGGGGAGAACAAGGCCTCTTCACAAGCTTTTGCAATCCATCTCCTGAAAATCAAACCCCAAACTGGAAACTTTGCGCCTAAAGGCTTTCAAACAATATACTGGATGCACTATTTTGGCATCGCTGTGTTTGACGCATTCACATAAGCTCTTTGAGCCTTGAAGGGGAAAAATCAAATATATTTGTACTCATTTTGCTTCAAAAACTGTGTGACTGACCGGTGTGGAAAAACAAAGGAAGGTTTTGGGGCACAGTGGTCTAACTATTCCCATTCCAGTAACAAGGGAAAGAACAGTGTGAAAGTAGCCCATACGACTCGTTTGTCATATAAATGTTACAATGTAAATATTTGGGTCAGGAACAGACCAAAATTGAAGTCTTCTCCCTCACCATAGCTCATAAACGTCTCATTTGCGTAGGATAAACGCGGACAGATTTGACATCCGTGACACATTAAATTGCCATTTGGCATAATTGACACTGACCTCAAATTTGTTATGACAAGCAATTCTCACGTCAGTGATGTCAGAGCTATTGTATGGCACCAGAAGAACTAATATAGCACACATATAATACTTTAATGGTCTTTTCCAGAGCTCGACTTTGGAACTTTATTTTCGTGTAATTAAAGCATACTCCAATTATCACAAGAACAAAAAGTGATACTTCATTATATAAGCGAACACTGCAACATATTAGTAATGCACAGTGTGTATAAAACATTAAATCAAGAATTGAGTAAAATAATCCAATTTATAGTTTGTTGAGGATTGCATTATTTTACACTAAAATGTTATTTTTTTCCAAGTAAAACTTTCATTTAGAGTAAAATGGATTAAAAAACGTGACAATTTAGATGAATAAATTTAAAGGATGCCAAAATGATAAAAAGTGACAAAAATGATAAAAAATGTATAAACTGAAAAGTGGATTGAAGCCGATGAGACACGTTTGCCATCTGAAGTTTCTTTCTGATGACAGGAAAGCTGTCGGTGGAGTTTATCTGCAAAGACCACAAAAGAACACCCACCGTTCTGCTATTTTGACAGGAAGTGAGGATTGTGTGTGTGTGTGGGTGGGTGTGTCTATTGTGTGACTTTCTGTGTGTGTGTGTATGTGTGTGTGTGTGTGTGTGTGTGAGTAAAGCAAGCATTTCAGTTTTTCCCTGTGTATAAACATACACATTTATCAAGTAAATTAGAACTTTTGATTGCCAAGACCTCTATTAGATGAAGCCATTGTGAAATAAACTGTTTAGTGTGGAATAAATAACAGCTAATCAAATGTAGATCAGATTTTCCAAACAGCAGTCAAACTCATATCCCTGCTGGAGATAAACCAGCCTAAAAGTGGTTAGCTGGCCTGGCCAAGATGGGGTGATAATTGTTTTGGTGGTTTTAAAGTGGTTTTAGGCACTTTTCAGCTTCTCAGACTGGGAGAATAACTTAAACCAGCCAAGACCATCAAACAACCTTGAGAACAAAAGATTGTAAGTTGATTCACAAAACAAATGCTGTGCATTTCAACATGACTTCATGCTGACAAGTCTTTAAAAAATGCACTACAGACTCATATTCATTGATGACAGGCCTGACCTGACAGAGACACACTGCCTTGAATGAAATGACTGTACTTGCATGCTAACACTGTTTTTGCTCCTCAGGACTTTTAGTACAAAACAATTACACTTCAATTTCTGCACCGCTCTGCAGCTTCAGCTAATATCTTATGCTCAGAGGCACACAAACCTTTTCTCTGTCTTTTCAGGATAATTACTTAATAGAGTTTCGATTTCAATATAATGACAAAATACAATCTACCAAAGCGTGTTCTGTTGTGAGCCACTTGAGATGCATTTGTGCAAATATTGTGTTTTTTTTGTTGGTGCTGGTGTGGTCATGTGTTGTGGTTAGGACTGTCAGTTTATGAAAAAATAGAATTACATGATTTATACAATATGCCTATTAACTAAAACAGTAAACAATGAAATGCATATTTGCATGTCAGTATATATTCAGTTATTTTTTGTATTATTGTGGAAAACCAGTAGTAATTGTGGCAAATTGTGCCTTTATTTAATAATATTAATAGCAAACAACCTCCTACTCACCTGTCAATCAAGTATTGTACTAATGTAAACATTTTAAAAGAATATCAGTGTCAGAGTAGCTTTTTTGTCACCTCAGATATATACAGCTTATATACAGTGAAACGATCACAATGACACAGTGCTAAATTAAACAACAAGACTTACATGTGCATAATTACACTTGTGTAATTGATGTAAGTGATCTCAAATAAATGATCTCAGATAGACTGAAAATGAAAACTGAACATAAGACACAGATGACACAAGACTTCAGAAAGTGCATTTGTGCAGACAAGAGCAAACAGTGTAAACAACACGTAACAATTAGAACAATAAGGACAAGACACAGTGGTGGGGGATGTGGTCA
>JAZGTI010008461.1:0-20132 GCA_036877585.1 Botia kubotai | reverse complement strand
CACAATTTCATGTAGTACTACTGTATATGCCATACACGCACCAGAAATGACAGAGTCGTTCCAGCTGTCAATGTCATAGATAATTCCTGAAGCATCAGTGAAGCAGTGGTCCTGTCTAACGTTTTCCTTGTTTTCCTCTGCTTCCTTCCTGTTCTCCGAATCTCCACTCGGCTCCCGCTCAATGCTGTAGGCCAGGAAAAGATAAACAATTCAATACAACGCATATGTAACGCATATTTAACGCATATTAAATATGCGTCTTAAACATCCTTTAAAGCCAAACAAAAAATTTAGGAGAGAGTAATAGTAAGTGATTTAACATGTTTACCTTTCTTGTCTTAGCTTTGATGCAAGTGCACGGTGCAGTTCCTCTATTATACAGCTAGGGGGCAGCGGCGGATGTATGCTGCCTATATGTGGTGAACCCACAGGATTGGAAAAATGCCCTCTTAAAACCACAGAACTAGGGCCGTCAGGCACTCTAGGTAGTTCTTTTGGGAGAAAACAGTTTGACTGAGGCACAGTTGTGGTGGTGACGATTTTACCCGGGTCTGCGGAAATAAACAAATTCTGTCACATTACACAAGTATTAACCTGACTGATTCTCATTATAGGGAAATGAACACACCTTCCTCAGTGCTAAGCTGAGAGGCAAGATTCCCGTGACTGCTCGGAGGAGACGGTTCCTGCAGTTCATATTCTTCATCTTCCTCTCCATCTTCTGCATCTTCCTCAAAATCCTCGTTCTCATTTACAGATGAATCCACCTCCTCTTCCTCATCTTCCTCATTTGAATTTGGTTCTTCTGTTGTCTCACAGTCCTGCACGAAATCCACTATGGACAGAAAAACAAGTTTAAAAGTTCAGACACACCTACTTGTTTTTTATTACAGACAATTTTTCACAATATAGATTAATAGTAAACTCATCAACGGTATTTTAATACTATTACTGTTAAATACTATTAAGTTTTTATCATAGAAACCTGGCTGCTTTTTAATATCTGGTACAATTCATCCATTTTTAAAAGTTTTTTAAATAAAAATTTTAGATTTGGATAGATTCATAAGAAACATTTATATTTGTCTACACAATTATTAGAATTTCAACTTTTAAACAAAAGGTTTTCATGATCATGAGAAACAAGTTCAGTCATGTTTGCCTGAGGTTTTGACAGGTAATATTTGTTGAGCCTCAGATTATCTGTAAATTCAAAGGGTTTACATTGCATATGGCTTACTGGTGTATGTCTCTGCACATTATACAGGCTAATGTAAAAATGTACCATCTAAATCACATTTAAACTTTATTTAAACTAATCACAAATACAAATTCTCTCATAAAATATAAACAGCACTTAAATTAACTCTAGTTTCACTGATATCACTCACCAGTAGGGAGATTGTCTTGCTCTGAGCTGAGGTACTCCATGCTACTGATGCTGAAAATGGGCCCCTGAGAGGCTGGCAGCCGCATCTCTGCATCTGAGATGCCCTGGATGGGAGAGCTCAGGTCTGGAGAGTGAAGTCCACAGGCCAGGGCCACGTCTACACACAAAGCAGTGTTTACATTGCTGAGGTGGCAAACACTTACCAACATTTATTTTGTAAGTACGCACAACCAGTTTCATTTAATCACACACCGTCCATTCTGCAACAAAGCAAAAACTCATTGACATCTGCATTACATATATTACATGTGCTACATCTCTCCTTTACGAAAACATTTGTTATTGTCATTTAATAAACTAAATCACAAACAATTACAATGCCTTTCACAGACTCAAATTATGCTACATATAGTCTTAAATCACAGATTAAAAACTGGATTTGTTTTTTCTTATTGAAATTTTGCAAAAACTGCAGCTTAACTTGCGTGTTCTATTGGAACACAACGACCTAGCAAACTAAATAGAATGACTTTAATTAAAAGCATTTTGGCTTGGCTGTTGTATGTTGACACAGGCTTGCAACTGTGTTAACTAAATTTCCTACTCATTTCCAAATTTACTGGAGGATCGTCTTTCACAGCTGGAAAGCACAACTGGGAACGCTATCCTGGGCCTTGAGATACGTGAAACAGGTATAGCCTAGTATTGAACCCTATAGAGGAGGAAAGGGTCCACATATATAAATACTGTGCTGTGCCCAGCAATATCTGTAAATTTATGTGACAGCCCTGTCTTGTCCATACCAGACGTCTTAAGATTCTTCCTCCTTCTTTACTTCCATTTGGCTAGGCTCTATTGAATGATATGATTCTCTCACCACAAAACTTTTTCATCATGTAATGACTCACTGTAGCCATTTCTCACTTAATTAACAGATCTTTTGCTTCTGGCACAGTTCCATTAGAACTATAAACTGCTACTGTGCCCCTAATACTCATAAAACCTTGTCTAGGTCTTTTTGTGTTAAATAATTATAGACCAATCACAAGCCTGCCCTATTTAGCAAAACAGCTAAACAGCTACAGAGAGTTGCTGCCTTCTAACTACATTTCCACCACTTATATTTATAAACTTGGCAGATATATTTACTACAAAGCCAAAGACAGTCAGGATCCAGAATATTTTATTTTATTCAATGTGTATATTCCCTGGGAATCAAACCCATAGCCTTGGTGTATTCAACAAGAACACACATATAATCTATATATGCTTTTCCTTCTTGCCCTCTGCATAGCACAAATAATGCTCTCCTCAGGGCTGTAAATGACCCCTTCCGTTCTGCTGACTCAGGCCAGTTTAATATTGCACCCCTTCTGGATGTCAGATTTGATTCTGCCTTTTAGCTTTTGGCATCGGTAGCATGGGAAACCCTCCTCTCGTTCAATTCTTCAATGACAAACAGCAGTTTGTTTCCTTTCTGAATCATAAATCATCCATCGCTCTTGTTACCTGGGGTGTCCCGCAGGGACCAGTCCTTGTTCTTGCTTTGTACACTATACTCTACATGCCTCTTTTTGGACAAGTCATGCAATGTTGCATCCTTACTAACTGTCTACATCAGATTTAAGTTTGAATTTATATATGAATTTAGTACAGATAATATTGAGGTCTTATTAATGGGCTTCAAAGCTTTCATGCCTAATTGGGCTGATGTCTTTAGAAGATATTGATGAAGTCAGTACATAACCATATGATATTGACCTGTCAATTCTGTTTGTCATATATTTTACATTATTTACTGTCTTTTAAAGACTGCATTTTTAACCTTTGTAATACTGCAACACTTTGCAGTAACAACTGTAACCTTCATGGTCTTGCACCACGGTTCTTGGCTGCTCCGCCCCGCCTGTATCCTGAGCTGCTCTGCCACCTCTTCCGAAATTCCCCAGACACATCACACAGCTTCTGTGACTGTCCTGTTTCATCCTCTTGCAAAAATTTCCCAAAATTCCTCTCATCCTTTGCCCTCTGCTTTTGCTAATAGTTTTAAATGTTTAAAATGTACCTGTTTTAAATGTTTACCGTTTGAAATTTTCCTCCTGTTATGCTATCTTGTCGTTTATGTATGTGATTTCAAGTCTATTCGATTTTTGCCCTGTGATTTTTGTTCATCATACAATGGCTTTCTTGACCAGTTTCAATATGAATAAAACGTTATCAATATTACAGTAATACCTAAACATCATTTGTAATAATCAACAAATAAAATGACATCCACACTCAGTCTCTCACCTGTGGAGCTCTGCTTCAGCTTCTCGTTTTTCTTTTTCCTCCATTTCCATGGCCTGAAAATACGTCCCAGCGTGGCCAGTTTACTGTGTCGACGGATGGGTGGGGTGTGAACTCCACTCACCAAACAGCTGGAGCGCAGCACCTTGTGCTGCTCCATCACATCTGTAACACAACAAGACCAATAAATTATCAGTGATGTCCTATGACACGATTTATATGCAAACGTTACAGACTGATGCAATGGCGGGTTTATGAGAACTCAAATGGTGGCTTAATTTAAAAAAGCACACTTTCACTAATTTAATTACGGCAACTGATATACTGAGTTTCCATAATCTAATTATGGTATCTGAAAGGGCCACATTTATGTACATTTATTTAGCTTAAGCCCATTATTATCATTTAAAACTACAACACTGTTATAAAACGTAAAGAGAACAGATTAATCAACCAATAGTAAAAGACACACAAAGGACAAGGATGTTAAAGACACATTTTGAGTTTTGTGGCAAGTATGTTGTAGTTTTATTATCCATATGCTAGTGTACTCTGCACTGCAGATATACACATAAAATGCCTCCCATTCCCATTACAATGGACCAAAATATTTATGAAATCATCTCCTGCTTGTTGCCATAAAAAGTTCTTTAAGATTGCAGTTTTGCTGGGTTATGATAAAAACTACTACTTTAAACTACTTAAAAAAGAGCAAACAAAATAAGTTTCAGTATGAAATATGCAGGAAATAAAACTGTGTTAGTCAAACCAGTTTTTTAAAGCTGTCTTTAAGGTCATAACACAGCATGCAACTCCTAGAGCTCCAATTTATTTTGTTTTTATTTTGTATTTAAATTCTATGGTGTAGTCCTCCAGTTTAAGGGCCAGTGGACACTAAATCTGCGATTTTTCTGCCTGACATTCTAATATTTGCCTGAATGTTCACACTTATTCACGCGGCACCAATTAATTTGCTGTGATTTATCATCAAAAGAACAATTGCCTGATACAACACCCACAACGGCATCATATCCTTCGACAGGCTAGACTAATCCTTTAAAAGACACAGGAAAAGCTCCATTCATAGAGTAAATGAGTCAACCCTCAGCACCACACTCTGCTACTGAAATAGTGCAGTGTGGGCAGGGACAACATGCGAGTGCCATCACAAAGCCAGAGGGGCTGCAACGCGCCGCGAGCGCGGGGGTCCTCTGATCATTGACCGCGAATGAGAAAAGAAGCGGGTCAATCGACCGAACATCTTTTGCCCAAGTAACCAACAGTATTCCAGGTCAAGCCTGAAAGACAGTGTGGCGAGGCGAGTCAGCAGAGCCCGGGTCAGCGCCTAGCTGTTACTATGGTTACCGCTCCCCCAGATGCGCCGCAAAGCCCCCTCGGAGGTAGAATCTGTGTGCGGTATGAGGGGCTGCCACTGTCTGAGGAAAGGGAGGATGGGGGAAATGGGGAGGAGTGTGGGGGGGGAGGGGTTCTGTTGCTATACAGAAGTGCTTGCAGAAGACTGGGTGCAGCCAATCACAGCCTGCTCTTTCATAACATATAATATCAAGCATACTGCTTTTGCTTCAAGGCAGGGAGGTGTGCTACAAGGAGCTTAGATTGGCTGGTGTCACACTGTACTATCCATTGGCTTTGAAAGATGAATATGAATACAAATTTATTGGTATATGACATAATTACGCAGCTAGCTGTGGGTGTAGTAACAGCGGATGATGCGTTACACAATGCGTGTTAATAAAAAGCATTGTTATAAATGCTGATGAATGGTGAAAGGAGTTACACAATCCCATACTGAACACATACGACAATATTTTAATGACTATCTTGAGTTATTCATGGGGTATGTGACAAAAGAGCTCAGCACAGCAACAGAAAGCCTGTCAGCATAGAGGCCTGCACGCTGGCTGTGTGCCAGAGGTGCCCTCATTTCTGATATCTTCAAAATCCTTCCAAATGTGTACCAGAACTCTGATAAAAGACAAGCCCTGACTGTATGGATATCTATATCACACATACGGTGTCTATTAAAACAATAATCACTATAATACTACACAATACACATAGCAAACAAAAAATAACACACCCACTTCTGTATCAATTTTGATATTAGGGTGCAAAGAGAAGATTTTCTAGTTATATAAAATATATTCTGATACATAGAAGAAATCCCCAATAAAAAAAAGGAAAAAAAAAATTAACGGGCGTTTGTGTTAAGTAATTTTGGCTGTTGTGATTTCAACACTTTAAACATGGTTTTAAAATGATTGAATATCTGTTTGGTTACAGAACAGATCCCCACAGCTGACAGAAACCGAGAGACAACAGAAAATACAATATAACATTGCACACTGGGACATTTACAGCTCTGTCAGCAAATCTACCATCTACACACAAATAATGCTTCCTTAGCATGTAATGCTTATTCATGTAAACATTTGTTTTGCTTTGTTTTGTTCTGCTCTGTTGTTTGCTTAGAGTAGATTTGTTCCAAAGCCCTTATGACAAATGCCATTTAGTATTATTTTTAAATCAACACACTTTATTACATTATTATTATATATCTTAACAGATTACAAAAGTGTGTTCAATCAATTTGAAATTTCTAATATATTCATATTTTAGAATACGCAAAATAATGTTTGTGTCTTAATAATGAGGGTAAGTATAAAATGGTACCTACAGTTAGAACTATAGTTCATTACCAGTTTATTACCAGTATATGCAAATTAAGAAAATGTTTGAGATAATGTACACTCAGACAGCCACTACTGCAAATTAAACTCGCTCATAAACAGCTGACTGTTTCGTTTTTCACTTATTACGTGACTAGTTACCAAATAAATAAATCTGAGTTCAGATTACTGTATTTCATGAGAAGAAAGAGACAAGAGTTATCGGAGTTATCTAAACATAAAACTAGCTGCTGGGAAAAACTGTCAGTTTTACAGTTTAACATCATGACACAAAAACATGTTCCTGTAGCTGTACCAGAATTCTTTTATAGGAGTTTTGGTGTTCCTGTAGCTCAGCTGGTAGAGCATTGTGTTAGCAGCGCAAAGGTTGTGGGTTCGATTCTCAGGGAACACACACAGTGATAAAATGTAAACACTGAATGCGTTGTAAGTCGCTTTGTATAAAAGCGTCTGCCAAATGCACACAAAAAAACACAAAAACATTACAGAATGCTGCAGGTGACCAATCATATTCCATATTCTACAACATAATAAACCTTTATGATATAAAGACACATTCAAAATGAATACATCTATTGTCACTCCATCATCTCCAGTCGTCTTCAAAAACATTATGGTATGTGGTTCATAATAATTAATTATAACTTGCTCAATTGCAAGTTCCTGGTACAGTACATTGTGCGTTTACAGTTCAGGTAAAACACCCAGGAGAATAAACGTTTTTATCACACAGTTTGATGTTGAAATTCAGCTCCAACCTTTTAACTCACCTCTGATGGATGCTTTATTTAATAATGCTATTTGGTATTGGCAAAGACCTTAAGTAAATGTATGTAAATGTAATTGAGTCATCCTTTGAGGCTTGTTCTGTCTGAATCATTGAAATCAGTTCTGAGGATGCCAGTCAACCCATTTGTCTTTAGCAGATACTAAAGAACTTGTTATTGTAATGTCACCCTAATAATGAAAGTGAGAGATTATAAATATTATTCAATTCATCAATGCAGACTTAAGATCCAATCAGAGCAGCCGCATGAATGTGGACTTCATTGTAATTGGTTAGGTCAGAACACCCCTGCAATCTAAGGTGCTTGTGATGCTAAGGGCTGATCTGGGAGCAGTTTTGTGTTTGGATAGGCAGTGCAAACTGATAGAACTTTCTGTTGCATATTGTGACACAAAGTGGCCTACACACAGATCCGAAAGCATATTGGTGTTGTTTCTTATTTTAATTTACTGAGGCAATAAAACATTTTATTTGTCTATGCGGTTATACCTGACAAACTTACAGACAACAAAATAAGCCTAATCATACAATTACAACTGAAAATGTAAGTTTAATTGTTGCCTTAAATGTTTAAGTAAAATCAAAGTGTTGCTAAAGTGACAATTGCATGTTCACTACACTTTTTCAATCACTATATATTTAATTACACTATAATTTAATTACTAATTTCTAAGTTGAAACATTTAAAAGCTCATAATCAGGGAAAAATGGCAAACATTATTGTGAACAAGTTAAACTGATGGAAAAGACATGTTATTACATAACTCTCTTTGACAGTGTAAACTCTCTAACCTTATCCTAGCCCTACTAACAAGACAGATCAAAAATACTGTTATTTCAGAAAATCAAAATTCAGAGATGTGGGAGGAATAGAGCAGGTATGTATCAGTTTGTCTTGCTTTAACAAATCAAAGAGAATCTCATTCTGATTCAGCCAATCACTGCAAGAGTGTCACAGACTTTGAGTTTAAACAGCAAAATAGTCAAATATGCATTTTATTTACCAAAAATAACATGAAGACCTGACAGTCCACATAAGCTGGTTACACGGGTTAAGCATGGTGCTAACAATGTCATGGTTTTGTTTACCAGACAACACATGAATTGATCAACATATAAATACACTGTAAATTGTTCTGGATAAAAACTGGTACTATACCAGTTTTGTAATATATATATATATATATATATATATATATATATACCAGAGTCGATGTTAAAAGTTTCACTTACCACATGCAAATCCAATGTATTGGTGTCTACAGATTTAATATCAATATCTTAATGCCATACTGCAGATTTACTACTAATAATTACAGCCACATGCAAATTCAACATGTATGAACCCCTTTTATGTCATTGGACAATCTCGTACAGTGAAATTTCAGAAACAGCTCATGAGGTAGTTCAGTGTGAAAAACAAACGCTTACTGTCACCCGACAACAGAAACCCCACAGTTTACCCCCCGGATCAGCAACTGCGCAGCCATCTGTCAGAAGACAACTGCCTGCGGTGCGGCCTCCTCAGGATGCTAAAAGTGGAACACGCTAAATAACAAGTCTCTGATGAGGATTAAAATGACTTGAGACAGCTCTATGTTTTCACCACTGTTGCTTAGGAATAGCAACAGCAGCTTGAGTCACATATTAACTACAATGGCTTCTGACATCAAACAGACCCTTGACCCTGTGTGACATCTACAGCTTTGGAAGCCTTCTGAGATGCTGGCTTAGAAGACCAAGCTAGAAGCTTAGAAGACCTGTGATGCACTCTCTCTGTTGAAAACATCAGCAAGCTGATTATTCAGTGGACATTGTTCTTGGATAAGGGAGCAATATCTGTTCACTTATATGTATGATGGCTCAAGTAACTTTCCAAGGTATATAAAGAATTGCAAAGCATCATGGGATACCAATGCCTTTTCCACCTGTTTTTATTGGCCCTTGTGCATGGAGAGACCAGCTGGATAAAGACCTTTAGGCAACTTCCTTCATTTCCTTCTAAAATGTGTATTCTATCATACAGATAATGGTATACCACAAAATTTGCATAAAAATCTTTTAAATAGCTATTTAATTTTCTTGTTTTAGCTTTGTGTCACAAACATAGGTCATGTTTAGGTCATCCTGCTTCTATTGCTGAACTAATGGTATGGAAGCCCGCTTGGAAATTCCATAAAAACTACACTTTAAAGCAGCTAACCTTGACATTAAGCTGGTTAATGTTTTGGGAATCTCCATTTGTGTTCATAATCCATTTAAATTCATATAATCACCTCTGGCGCATTCCCTCATGATCAGTTTATCAAGATCATTTTTTCATCTGTAAAGTTCAGTCATTTCAGGTGAATTCATATTCTGGTGTCACACATGACACGTGAACAATACAGTAACTTGTTTATGACTGTTTACTTCTGTTGTGTGAATTTAGATATACTCATATACTCATTTTAGATATATAGCTGCTATAGATGTAATAAATAAATAAACGCTGTGCAAAAATAATAATTTATTTTAAAAATAATAATTTAATATACTTTAAAACGGTTGTGTTTCTACGCACACAGGGACAGAATTCCTTTAACCCTCATGTTCTCATGTACCTTGTGTTTTTACACATTCTTGCTGGGGTCAGATCAATAAGGAAATAACACCACAATGGGATATTAACCACAACAGGCAGAACAATGGAGGGATTAGACTTCTATCATATATGCCTGCTGGATTTTATGTCAGCAAAACATATAGGATGATATTATGGTTAAACATTAGGTTAAGAAAACATTGGGATCTCTGGACCACAAGGACCGCAAAGATAAAGACATCAATAAGGATTTATTCACTTAATAAATGGTAAAGATTAAATAATAAAATATTTTAATAACCCTGTGTTTTATGGTCACCACACTCAGGATTGCTCATATGTTTATTGTTATCATTTATAAAAAGACTATAATTATTTTCTCATTAGTATCTCAAACAAAACATAGCTGTATTTATTATCACAGTGAATATAAACACTAGTAAATAAGTAAACTCAATTAATGTTTTCTCAAATATAAAAAACAGTCTCACTATCTTATCTCATGTAGCCTGGAATAGATTCAAACACAGAAAGCAAGGTGAAGACATTAATTAAGGGCCTAAAACCACAGGAGAGAAGCAATGAAACTCTGTAGATGCATGTTTTTTAGAGTGTATTATCTATTGCAGCTGCTGAGCCTCTCTGAGCACAGTGTTTGAGGGAGTAATCTGCCCTGGGCCCTCTGGGTCGCTCTCTATGGTGCTGAAACCCTTACTGCTTACACTGCCATACACAATGAGCCATCCTTCTGCCACATTACCCACAATGCACTGCTGGCCCCTGCTGCATGTACAATAAAAATGCTTATATACACACAGACTTGGGGACAGTTACTCTGGACAGCACCTGTGGCATGCTGTTCATTACCATAAACAATTCCAGAGTATTTTTGGTGTTTATAATAGTACTTTAGTTTGTTGCTTGAACTGTACAATTGTTTAAATCATTCTTTTAGAATTGGACTATTTTTCAAGGCAGATGAACGTGAAATGACCTTCCCCCCAGGAACTGACCCACATCCATGCCCAGGGCACATCAACATTATAATCCATCCCTAGCCTTGCCCCATAGACTTCCAGTTTGAAAAGATTGTTGTTTGTTTTCTTGAGATCTATGACTATACCATATATCAAACCAGGAACAGTGTATTAAAAATACATCCCACAACCATATAAACTGTAGAATATATAACACATGCATGACACAGTTACAAATGCATCACAAAATAGCGTGTTAGGCTCTGATGTGAGCAAATTAGTCATGGTTTTGAACAGAAATGTGCGGCTGTGTGCAGCAATGTTACAGCTAGTATTGCTAAACCTATATTTGCTCTTAATTCTGCATGGACTCTCTGGTGAGTCACTTAAGTCGTTTTCACCTTCTGTGTCTCCTCATTGTGTTTTTTCCACTTCCCCTCCCCCATTACCAATCGCTCCCTCCCACTCTCTCTCTCTCTCCTGTACAACTCCCTCGATTACAGTCTGCGTTACAATCATGGTTTCTCTTACCGTTTAATACAAACAGACACTTTGGGAACTTTGCATCATCGGGCAGCTCTGAAATTCATTGAATCGCGAACAGTACAATAAACTCTGCCTCAGTTAAGCGACACCCCCATCCGCAGCATTTGCGCTGAGGCTTATGAATGACAAATGAGGTTTATGAAATATTTCAGACGGCTGAGGTATGCTAAGGCTGGTCTGCGCTTTGCAACAGCGTTGCTCATTTCCTCTTCCAAATACTCAGCAAAAACGACTACAGTACAAGCTGAGAGCCAAGATACTCAAACACGTTGACTGCGCAATACAGTTCAGTGACCCTGCATCGCCCTTTTTCCACCCTTTCAAAATCATTTTAAGGGTCATGAATGAACAAGTCAAGCTAAGTAGAGAACTGCCGCAGCTGAGAGCTTGAGAAACTGACTGTCGCATCTTTGTTTTGCTTTCTTCTCTTTTACACACAGACTTAAAAACATTTAAGATTCTTTCTGAGACATATACAAAGGTAAAAAAAAAAGACACGTCTAATCTGCTTTCTGTTTTATCTCTCAGGAGACCGTGAAGCTTGTTGTTGTGTTCAGCTTCACGCCTGAGGAGAGCCGGGAGCCAATGAACTGTGCTTGACAAGGTCACGGCTCATCTCCACTTGTGTGCTATACTGTGCAAGCTACTTCAGTCTGTGCGGAGGACAGAAGATCTCAAGCAGGGGTGACACCAAAAGGGTTCTACAAAGGCAGTGAAATTATCACAATAACTGACATATGCCAGCATCACTGTTATTGTTATTCAGGGTTAAAGATTTTAACAACCCTCCCACGTTTGTCCTACAGACATAGTTTACCTGAAATATAGACAGGATATATCATAAAGAAAAGAGCTCTTTTGACTTGGACTAGTAAGCATGGACCTAGAACAACCTAACAACTACTGGGGAAATGCCCTAGCAACCACTCAGAACACCCTGGCATACCAAATGCATTACAAAACGCTCAGAACATCTATAGCAACAGCATAGCAACACCCTGGCAACGACCTGCAGAACCCTAGCACCATGACATATAGTTTTGCAAGCATATGTATTATTAAACAAGCATTGTGATTGAGAGAATAAAAGGGAAATTTGTATGGAAAACATGCTATATGGACCGACAATGACAGAAAAGTAGCTTTAATGAAACACTGATACTAACTGCTACCAAGAAAACTAAACGCAGAAGAATTTCCACTTTAAACTTGCTTTAATCTCCATCATGAATAATAACAGTCAGTCGAAAAAAATGTTAGCTGATGCAAATCCTGCCAAAGACAAAGAGAATGTATTAAAACAGAAATATCAGGGACATCTATGGGCTAAACCTTTTCATTGGCACTACACAGAGGCTCATATACAAGTGAAGGGAAGCTGATGAGTCATAGCCAACCTCAGAAAGCCGGCCAGTGCACAAACCCCCTATGCAATGTTACACGTTTCAAATATAGCAGAGAAAGTCTAAAGAACGTTTCTCCTTATTTTCATAATGAAATATTCAGTGCATATTTCTCCATTCAAAGGGAATAAATAAAACGTAAAAAGCTTGTTCAACACAACCGATGATGTGGTCTTAAAATGATATGCTTCAAAAATGAAGTATCCCAAAGCTCTGGTTATGCAAGACTTTCATATAAAGAGTCAATCTTTATCCCTTTTTCAGGGGCAGGAAGTTTAAATGTGTAAAGAGGTGTGAAGTGACAGGAGGCATGTGATGCATCTTAGGTTCTAAATTTAAGGCTGAATTAAGTCATTATAATGAACATACACAAACATACAGCACCCTAAACCTATTAATAAGACTTAGATTCCATTAATACTTCAATAATTCTAAATATCTCCCTGTCTTCTATTGACATATTTGGTACATTTTAAATGTTAATCCAACTCCAAATGTAATAAAAAATGTACAGGAAAAATTAAGCAGCAAAATCAAATAACAATTTAATGCATGACTACAGTGAGCAGATCTTTAGTGTCCTTTTTAACCATTTAGCCTGTGATACAAACCACATGGTTATTATCATAATCATTACTCATACTTCCATTAATGTCCAGTTTATATGTTTATATGTCATTTTGTTTTATTTAGGACAACATAATTTCAAAATGGCTAATGAAAGTGATTCCTTTTTATGAAGTACAAATAAACATTTTTACCATTGTGCATTAATACTTCCATGCATTGACGTGAAGGGCTCTTTTGACTGTGCACTAGTAAGCAACTACTTACTTAACAACAAAGCAACAACCTGTCAACCACTCAGAACACCCTAGCATACCAAATGTATGTAATGTTCAAAAACACTTAGCAGCAGCATAGCAACGCCCTGGCAACCACTCACATAGCCTTAACATCATGACATCAGCTTTTGCAAGCACATGTATTATCATATTACCGTTGTGATTGTTTCTATGAGGAAAACATTAAATGAATGTTTTGTTTCTATGAGGAAAACATTAAATGAACATTTTTACCTTTGTGCTTTAATAAATCATGCACCAAAGGGTTAAATTAAACATAAAGGTCTTGCTATCACATGACATACAGATTTCTATGAAGGTTCAAATGGGGATAACAAACTAACGCTAGTTCTTCTTATGGAGAATGAAGGTGCAAAAACAGCATGAATACAATCCAACCCGAAGTGTTAACAGGCACATCTGTGAGCAGTGAGTTATGTTAAAGAGTGATGCAGCAGTCTTCTCGAGGCATGGTGTGCATGAGAGACATCAGACCACATATCGCTCAAGCATTTCATTAATGGCTGTTGAGTTCTGCAGGAGAATGATCCATTAACCACAATATCTACCACTGCCTGTACAGTCGATGTATAACAAAAATCATTAGTTAACCATGCCAAACTCACTTTATTACTCTCTCTCTTTATTTCTGTCTTAGTCTCTCTCCCTCAAATCTTTCCTATAAATATAGACATTTTAATTCAACCATAATTAATTAAATACATTATTTCTAGGGAAAAACATTCAAGTGCCACTTAGTGCAGCCACGAGAGACTTTATTTCTGTACAAAATCTGAGCCAAAGGCCATGATTCACCTCAAAATGTATCTCCTCTGTATTCAAGGGCCTAAAAATACCTGCACTCAACAGTGAACAGATACATCGCTCTCGTACTGGCAAAGTCGAAGTGTAGTGGAAGTACCTGCATGTCACGTTTAAAACTGATCCTTTATAGACAAAGGAAAGGTTAACATGACACTTGCCCTTATCATTCATTGGTGGCACAGGCATTATGAAGCTACGACCCCTATAGAATAAACCAATCACATCACAAACAAACTAAACATGACACCGTGGGGGATTCCAAGAAGTCTTTATCGCAGTGCTGTTGACTTTTACATTAAAAAGGATCAGCTGCCATTTTCTTCCATTCTTTCTGAAGGAAAGACTAAGGTTGCCAGTCCACAATGACACAACATGAATTCAACATGAATTCATTCATTTCAATGACACAACATATGTTCAGGCTTCTGCTGACTGAAGTGTCGCAACTAAAATGCATGATAGAACGTATACAAGAGCCTTACGGAAACATGTCTTGGTCGTAATTCACCCAAAATCGAAATAAAAAATTGATAAGCACCAAAATTTTCATGTACGATATAATGTTTTACAAGCAGTAACTAACATCTATAATATTTTATTTTTCAAATTTTTACTGTATATTTGCTTTACGGGGTCAAAAAAAACAACACAAAAAATGCCAGTGATCCTAAAATAGCGCTTAATTATTATATTATTTTGCTTTTCTTGACATTTTTCTTAAATTATGTACTATGATAATACTACTATTAATAATATGATAATCAGATAACACTAAATACTTTATAGATGAATAACTCTGCGTGTGATGTGCGTATTTTCCATTATTAAGTAAAATGACCTTAGATTTTGTTCCTCTTACAAGAAGGTGCTAAAGACACCATTGACCCGCTCACTTCAATTGACAAGAGGCACCGAATGCGCAGTCTCAGTGCGCAATGAAGGCCAACGGCGCATAGTATCAGACACTCCAGCCTAGCGTTGCCAAAGCAGCGAAACGCATCTCATTTCATGAAGATGCTTCAATAAACAAACTGTATTACACGGTCACAGAGACACACATTGAAGGATGTGGCTCTGTTATGTGAGACAAAAGACAATGGGTAAACCCCTTTGAATAAAAAACATGAGCTAAATCTTTTTGTCCGCTCAATTTCAATTTGGTGACATGAGCCACAGTTGTCACATAATCTGTATACTGTCTGGTGTGTATTCGCTCTCTAGTTCTCTCCTTATGTCCCGCTAAACTATAACACTCAGTATTGCAATATAATCTACTGTGGTACCGCGTAAAAATTCAACGGGATACATCGATAGTCCGCCGGTAAACACGGAATCAAAATTTGATTTATCTTGATCGTGCAGTCCACTCTGTTTCCCTGCATTAAAATCAAAGCGAAGGCTATTAGCACACATTATAGAGCCATTCCCACTCCACCGTATACGAAAATGAAAAGCGATTGTTTTAAGCGCCGGCACGTTTATTCTAACGACATCTCCGGAAAATAAATGCATCATCTTACCTGCGCTGTGCGAGAGATCAATGCCAGACTCGCTGAGGATGTTCGGATCACTTTGGGATCTGCCTCTGTGCAGTACGCATTTTTCTATTCCATCCGATGAAGCCATGAGCACCTGTGAATAATGTAATGAAATCCTTTTTTTAGAGGCAGTCAAACCCGATGGTGAGGTGGATGCGTCTCGGTCTAACAGCATCCAGCAGCAAGCATGGTGAATTGGTACCCTTTACACTGTGAGTGCGTGCGCGAGCGCGTCTGAGGGCGCAGGAGGGAGGGAAAACGACTGTGCCTGTCATGACGGCTGGTATTTGCTTCATGATGACCCACTTACAGGTGTGCATTCGTTTTGATTAACAGGATATGTGCATATGGCATGTATTTTACAGCTCTTCTTAAATTAAATCATTGTAGTTTATTACAGAGCTTGGTCCTACAATTTTATTGGCAGTAAAGAGTGACACCGCAGGCACTGTTGTGTAATTACATGCAGTCTTATCATTGCTAAATTATTGCTAAAAAAGCATTGCTAAAACATTGCTAAATTATTATGAATAGTTTTTTTTATTATTATTCATAATATCGGAAACGCGTTACCGCGTGATTAACGTCATTAGAGTTAAACGATACGGTAATAGGAAAGTGAGACAAATCGCGACTATAATGAATATTTAAATGCATTAATTGCTGTTTATTGGTTTTGTAATTGTTTTGTACAGTGTGCATTATTGCACCATAAATAGATTTAGGTCTTTTCTCCTATTTGTCAAATATTTGAATGCCTTGTCTCTCATTGGTCATATTTTCGCAAACGCTTCTCTCATTGGTAATTGTTGCACATGCAGGAAGTGTTGCTACAATGGAAGAGCAGCAAAAATGGCAGCGCACAAGTGCGGTTTCTTTCAGGCATTTACTTCTTATTTTCTGTCTTGGCGCACCCCAGTAGCTGCGAGGATCTTAATAAACCAAATGATAATACAGAAGAAAATCCTTCTTCAGACTCGTCGCAGACCAGCACCGGTGAAAGATCAGTTTCAGGAGGAGTTGGTTATACGGCCCCTGCACTCCGGGGACATCTATGTAAGCTTCCAGTTCCGCAAACTATGGGACACGGATTTCTTACAAGAGGGAAAGAAAGGTGTGCAGACATTTCTGGGAGATTGACCCATCCAGCCTGTGCTGTGTCTAGCTTTTGTGGATACATGTTAATGCAAAATGTATATATTTTATAGTGTAATCAGCAGTTTGGACTAAAAAAGCATTCTGGGATGCTTGTATACCATGTTGGTCACTTTTCCTTCATTATAATGTATGGCCCAGTTCATCCGTTATATATAAGGCTTGTCTTTATATATTTCTTTAATATGTTTCTTTTCATGAATTGTCCTTGTCTGCAGTTTCCCATTACCGGCTCTTCCCCAAATCCCTCAGTCAAGTGCTCTCCAAGTTTTCAGTGAGGGAGCTACACATCTCCTTCACGCAGGGCTTCTGGAGGACCATGCAGTGGGGGCAGCCTTTCATCCCCTCTCCACCTGGAGCTGAGCTCTGAGTGTGGTTCCACCACACTGTTACTGAGTGAGTGGATCTACAATAGCATGATTAACTAATATTATTAAAGCATAATTGATGTAAATGTAACCTCTTCATTCTTCAACATGAAATGTAACGGCATAATGGAAGTAATAGTCCACTGGTTTCTGTTTGGTTTTCAGTGTGGATGGAAACTGGAAGGAGCTTACCAATGTTCTATCCGGAATCTTCTGTGCGTCTCTGAACTTCATTGACTCCACAAACACAGTTCAGCCCAGTGCTTCATTTAAACCACTGGGTCTGGGAAATGGTATGGCCTTGCATTTCATATAAATGCTCATTGTAAAAGGGCAATAAAAATTGTGAAAATGACCCAATGGATCAGGTTAATGTCTTTTTTTGTTTGTCTGCAGGCAGGTCTAGCCGTTCTCATGCAGTCAGAGAAACTGTTTCACAGCAGTTTCCACTCGCAGACTGTCCACATCAGACCCGTCTGCCAGGTGAGCTGCTTTTCACTTCCTTCTCTAAATATATGTGAGGAAAATGTTCAAACAAAAAAAATAGACAATCTGCATTCTGATAACAAGCCATTTAGATGTTTTTGTTGTTGTTGTTGTTGTTGTTGCTTTTGGGATGTGCAGTGCACCTATACAAAATGTTGTTTTTGATCTTTACACTTCAGGTCAAGGTAAAAAGAGTTGGCAATAGAGAAAGAAATGGTGAATTGTGTTATTTGTTTCTTCTGTTACACATTAGTATGTTTATTAGCATCTTTGTTTTCACAGAATGGTCCCTGTTTAAAATGTTCTCCAGAACTCTGACAGAGGCGTGTCCGCTTCTTCTAGTAAAGTCTATGTGGATATTACAGACAATCCTGAGGTGACAAAAAGAAAATAAAGATTAATTATAGGGTTGTATAGTAACCCATTTAAATTAAAGATGCTGTTTTTTACACTGTGTTCTTTGTCCAACAGGGGGAGCTGTTTGAGCTGAGCCTTGCTACTTTTTCCTCAGCCAAGCTGTTGTGCTGGGGGATCGCAGAACGTATTCAGTGTATGACCTGACCAAAGCAGAGACGTTTGTACAGTTATGTTCACTCAATCTCCTGTTCCGCTGGAAAGAAGACAACGGTATGAATAAGTGAATTACATAAAGCTGAGATCGGGAACGTCTATCGTGTTAAACATCCAAAACAGGCAGTTTTTGCTAGCACAAATCTGTCGTAATCCTGAGTGGTGGTTTTATAAATATTTCTAAATTCATTAATGTAAAACAACAGTGGTTTCAGACTAATGTCTCATAAAGTGTGGTCATTTTTCTGAAGATTTATTTGGATATGTATTTTAGCTCCTGTCATTTATTTCTGTGTTAATGGAATAATCATTCAAACATACTTTGTTGTTGTGTAGGCGATATGCTGCATCCTCCGCTGCACGCAGAGCGTTATGTAGCTGGTTTTGGGCTGCAGACGGGAAAGACACACTCTCATCTACAATAATCACCCATATTGGGTTTTTCCAGTACTGCTGTTGGACTCAGACAGTGCCCTGGTATCTGCGGTTGTACGTTCACACTCTGAAGGTGACCAGCAAGTCCCGTGATAACAAGCCCAGTGAGTAGACCATATGCTCTCTCGCTTTAGTATGTGCATTCCGTTAAATACAAACACATGACCATGCTGTCATTAGCACCATGCTCTACCAGCTGAGTAACAGAAAAGCCAGATTTATCATGTATTCCAGAGCAAGTAGAGATTGCATAACTTTGTTTTTTTACTTTGTGCTTTTCTTTCTTTAAAGGTTGCATTTACTACCAGCCCTCTAAAGACCGCCAGCAATCCTCATCTACTGGAGATGCTGACCCAGTTGCCTCCTCATTCCATGACTGAGGTCACTATTTGAAAGGGCCTTGCTTAAATGGACCGAGTATCCCCCTGACCCCAATCATGGCTTCTACATTGAGTAAGACTAGTTTTGTTAATTTTGTTTACAGGTCTGATTTCCAAGATTAAGATTTAATTGGAATATGAAAATAATGAAGGCATGACTGCTTGACAGTCTATTTATAAATAATTATTGCTTGTTTGACAATTTCATAGTAAACATATCCCACATACATCTGAATGTTATTTCATAAATATATGGTTTTGTAGATCCTTGGTTATCAGCGCCTTGGTGCCAAGTATGGTTGCCATGGACACAAACTTCACACAAGAGCAGTCGTTGTTTAGCAGTTTGTGAGTATGAGTACTGCTGTAACTAGCAAATATGGGTACCTTTAATTTTTTAAAATGTCCTTACATCTTTTCCCACACTTACTTCCAGCTTTCCAGTCAAAGAGGAGTCTAACTATTTCATGCGAGTCTATACCGAACCCCTGCTGGTGAATCTACCCACACCGGATTATAGCATGCCCTACAACGTCATCTGTCTCACCTGCACGGTGGTCACAGTGGAATATGGTTCCTTTTACAACCTGCTGGCCCGCACGTTCCAGATGGAGGAACTGAGTCTACCCCTCACAAAGCTTTTGGCCAACCTGATTCGTAGAATTAGGGGAGTTCCACTGCTGACCTAACTGTAGAAAACAGCTTGACACTCGAGTCTAAGGTTTGAAGTATCCATTTTAGGCAGCTGAGAGAATCATGACACTAAAACAACAGATACTGGAGCTTTAATATGCTTTGTGGCCCTGGAAGAATTTGAAGCTGAGTGACTGTTTTGAACTTATG
>JAZGTI010008460.1:0-20132 GCA_036877585.1 Botia kubotai | reverse complement strand
AAATGAACAGAGATTAGCCATTAAACTGTTCAGATCAGACTGAAATGAACAGAGATTAGCCATCAAACTGTTCAGATCAGACTGAAATGAACAGACATTAGCCATTAAACTGTTCAGATCAGACTGAAATGAACAGAGATTAGCCATTAAACTGTTCAGATCAGACTGAAATGAACAGAGATTAGCCATTAAACTGTTCAGATCAGACTGAAATGAACAGAGATTAGCCATTAAACTGTTCAGATCAGACTGAAATGAACAGAGATTAGCCATTAAACTGTTCAGATCAGACTGAAATGAACAGAGATTAGCCATCGAAGCTGCTGGTTTGTAATGTTGAGATTCCTCACTGTTCCAAACTGTTTCAAACCACATTAGCTAAAAATTCATTTTGTACTGTGGAGAAAGTTTAAACAGTTTTATCTGGTTCTCTGAAATGAGCTCTTTTAATTTCATCTCTGTGTTCACAAGGTCATATTAGTCACATGATATCTGAGTGTGTTATTCTCCAGCAAAAAGAGGCTCTGTATGTTGTTCAGCATCTGTTTGCTTCGTGAACCCTTTTCTTTGCAACATATAAAGACTGAAGAAGAACGTATGTAATGTTTATAGTAAAAACCTTCTTAGTGTGGTCCGTGAGCTTTGTGCAGCTGATGCTGGAAGGTTCCTTCAGGCTTTTCTCAGATCACTGGTGTGTGTTGAATGAACCCATTTCCTCTCCATCATTATTCCTGCTTACTAAAGCAGAGTTTTTTTTTCAGTTTTACCTGATGGCTTCCCACTGAACAGCCTGACATACAGCATCATCTGGTGTGAGGGTGTGTGTGTTAAAAGGTGTCTGAGAGAGAGAGAGAGACTGAAGTGTGTGTGTGTCCTGATATTTACTATGTTATGGAGACCAACTGTCCCCACAGGTATAGTAATACCAGTAAATTTTGTGAAATGTGTGTGTGACACACAGAGAGAGAGAGAGAGAGAGAGAGAGAGAGAGACTTAACCAATAGCTTTTTTTACTGCTGTAAAACTGCTGTCTTAGGTCATAACAATCTATGCAAGCACTTGAACGCAGATGCCTCTAGTTAGCAGACTTGACCGCCTGTGCTGTTGCTGTCTGCTGTATGTTAAATGCAAGCTAAATGTGACACAGTTTAACTGTGACACTTTAACATCTGTTAAATGTACAAATATGAATAAATAAGCATGGTTTACATGGATACTTCCTCTGTCCTTATAAGCCAAATGGCTTAAAAATGTACTGATAGATTTTGTAATTAAAAAATGTCAAAAGTTTTGTGTGACCGTTAGGATAAAAATCATTAAAAATCATTAAGTGTGTGTGTAGAGTGTGTAAAACGTTCTGGCAAAGTAAAGCTGTTGATTAAGTTTCTCTATCTCTCTCTCTGTGTCACACACCCTTCATACCATCACACACATACAGCTTTATTGTGTTTGCTATATTTAGAGAGAAACTTTTTTAGACTGCTGTGTGTAATCTTCACCTTCAGGATGATGGACACACATGCTTCAGTTTTTTACCCTAAAACAAATCTGAGTTACAGTGTGTGTGTGTGGGAGTGTGAGTGTGCATGTCTGTTTGTGTGTAGAAAGTGTGTATGTGTGTGTGTGTGTCTGTGTCTGTCCATGTGTAAAGTGTGTGTGTTTGTTCATCTGTAGCAGTGATCTTAATCCTGTTCAGCACTGAATGTTCAGTATGTCTGACCTCTTTCACACACTCACTTCTGAACTGTGTTGATCTGGGGATGTGGGAAATGAGGTGTTGCGTTACAGAAGTGCTGTGGGTATTCACAAACAATCTTTAGTAGTTCTGAATTGGTTTTGTATGTGTCTCAGCTTAAAGCATGCTGAAACATTTCTATGAGTTTCATAGAAGTGTTTGAGATGTCTGCTGTCTTTTATTTATACTCACACAAGTGTTTGTGTAATGGCCTGTTTAAACTGAGACAATACATGGAGAGACTGATGCTCTGATGTTTCTGTCCATCTGATTGTCTGTCTATCTGTCCGTCCATCTGTATATCTGTTTGTATGTCTGTCTGTCCATCTGTCTGTCTCTTGGTGCATCTGTCTGTCCCTCTGTCTGTCCATCTGTTTGTCTCTCGATCCATCTGTCTGTCCATCTGTTTGTCCATCTTTCTATCTGTTTGTCTGTCTGTATGTCTATCTGTTTGTATGTCTGTCTGCCCATCTGTCTGTCTCTCGATCTGCCTGTCTTTCTGTCTCTCACAGGCTGTGTAGTCTGACTTTGAAGAAGTTGATCGTTCTGAAGGAGCTGGATAAGGATTTGAACTCTGTGCTGATCGCTGTGAAGATTCAGGTTAGTTGTGTTGTCTGTCTCATAAAGCGTTTCAGTCAGATTGAGACGTCCTGGACCTTTAATACAGCAAAGATGAGCCAAATATTTGTATCTTTACTGTTATGATGCAAACAAATATAATCATGTTTGTCTGGAAAGCAGACAGAGAGTTTAAATCTGGCCAAAAAATCTCTCCTGGACTATGTATGGAGATTTTTATTCCTTGTGTTGTCTTCTGTTTGCTCCCTGTGTGATTGCTGTTGAACTATTTTTGCATAATGTCCCTTTTCTTAAAAATGTTTTGCATTGATGGACTGCCCATTGGACTGTAGATGAAACTGCAGAAATGTGGAAGATGAATGTCTGGTGAAGGTTTCTCTGTCTGACATAAGCAGTTTGTCAGATATCAAGAGAGCCACAATCTGATGACATCAGAGGTTTTAAACAGGGTTTACACCAGAGGCTGTGTGAGCTCAGCTCAACACCTCTCACTCAACCCTGCATGTCATCTGTCATGTGCTTGTTAGAGAATCTGTATGGAAACAAAGAGTTTAAATATTGTTTTATTGAAGTCAGAATCCTCACAAATAAATGTACATTAACATTCAAAGTTAGAAACGAGGAAGGAGTAGAGATTGATACTAATACCACAGCGCTTTGATATGTATACCATAACTCATAATAATTATTTTTTTCATGGACTGTTTACATGGTACTCCAGTTTACTTTAAAGAATTCCACAGCACACACAAATGCCATGGTACATCTCCACAATGCATTAAACTGTGAATTCTGAAAGAATGCATTATTTTGAGGCTGTATGTCAACAGGGCTCCAAACGAGTGTTGCGATCAAATGAGTACATACTTCCCCCCAGCGGCCTGATGGAGACCGAGCTGGAGCTGACTTTCTCACTGCAGGTGATCGGATGTTTGTTACTGGAGCTCTGTGTTTGTCAGAAAGCTTAATCATTTGAAATACAGATGGCATGATGATTTATTAAATAATATTAGCTTTATTTGTCAAAGTTCAACAAAACAGAATAAATGTTACTGTGGAGATAAACCTTTATCTCATACTGCTGAGATAACACAGCCCACAACATTAGATTGAACAACATACACAAGACCACAGATATACATCTGTGTTGTTCAGATAGAACACACGTTTCTTTTAAGAAACCTTCCTGAAGAGACAGATAAGAAGACACACAACACAACATACAGACACTCTCCTGATATTTCCCCTTTGAAGTGTTTTATTTAGTGTTTTTATTATCCCTTTCCTTCATTGAACTGCTTTTGTGTTTGAATGCATGGTAAGTATTAATTATCAGAACTTTTAGTTAATCTGTGGACAGAATCTGTAAGAAGGTTTTTCTTCTGTCTCGACAGTATCCCCACTTCCTAAAGAGAGATGCCAACCACCTGCAGGTTCTGCTACAGAGAAGAAAACGCTACAAAAACAGGACAATTCTGGGCTACAAGACTCTGGCTGTTGGAGTCATCAACATGGCGCAGGTGAAATCTTCTGCTGGTCCAGCTGTAGATATGTGTTTTTTTTTAAACATTGTCAGATGTGTTCAAGAAGCAGAAGTCTGTGATCAGGTGTGTCATGGATTTCCAGTAATGATGGTGTGGTGCAGCTGTAGATATGTTTTTTTTAAACATTGTCAGATGTGTTCAAGAAGCAGAAGTGTGTGATCAGGTGTGTCATGGATTTCCAGTAATGATGGTGTGGTGCAGCTGTAGATATGTGTTTTTTTAAACATTGTCAGATGTGTTCAAGAAGCAGAAGTGTGTGATCAGGTGTGTCATGGATTTCCAGTAATGATGGTGTAGCTGGTCGAGAGCTTGTTTGAGATCTAAAGGTTCAGGTTCAAACCCCAATAGAGTTAATGTAGAAACCATTATGTACTTGATGCTAATCCAGTGGGGTGGAACTATTTTATCTCTGCTGTGAGAAATCTCCATACTCAATCGAGTGTCATAAAGATGCATTATGGGAAAGACATGTAAAATAAAAAAATAAATGTGACGTATTTGTCAGATATGGTAACCCATACCCAAAATGTGACCTCTGCAATTAAACCCACCCAGTGTGTGAGGAGTGAACACACACTGCAAGTTGTGAACACACACACCTGGAGCAGTGGGCAGCACACTATTGCACTCGGGGAGCAATCGGGGGTTAGAGTTTAAATCCTTATCCAGCTCGTTTAGAATGATCAACTTCTTTAAAGTCATACTAACCCCCCAGTGCTGGAATCGAACCAGCAACCTTCTGATTGCAAGCCGACTCACCAACCAGTAGGCCACAACTGCCCCTACTGGTTATCTTGTGGTGTAGTGTCAGAACAGTCAAGGTGATTACTGTATGGTGTGTTTGTGAAGTGATGTCATTCAGATGCTGTTGGTCAGAGTAAATGGTGTTTGTAAAGGTGTTGCAGCACCCGACAGATGGTGGTCAGATTCTGGGTCTCCATAGCAACATGAAGGACGCTCCTGCACGCGTGGCTGAGATCAGTGTATTCTCTCTATCCAGCCAACCAATTGACAATGAGTACGGCAGTGGCCAGACAAGAGCCCAGATCAAAGCCTCTGGTGCGTTGCATGCAAACTCTCTCACTGACATCAGATGTCCAGATCAGATAATAGAGTGACTTTGTAATGTTCACTAGATGTGTGTTCACTGATCTTTGATATGTGTGTGTGTTTGTGTGTGTGTGTTTTTAGATCGTTCTCCTGACATGGACAATTATTCAGAGGAGGAGGATGACAGTTACTCATCTGAGCAGGAGGGCAGTGATGATGCTGTACATGGACAGGTCACACTCATACACACACAGCTGTGTCCTGCTCCTGTGATTCTATTCATGTACACAAATATTTTAAATATTAGGCCATATTTTTACACATTTTTCCTTGCATTGTAGGATCTGTATGATGAAGATTATGATGTAAGAAAGCCAAAAAAAAAACAGACGGAAAATCATCAGAACCATCTCAATGTCAAGGGTAAAAAGTGCTGTCTGTCTTTTCACCTGCCTGTCTGTCTTTCTCTTCACCTGCCTGTCTGTCTTTCTCTGGATTGCAACAGCACTGTACACCTAATATGTTATTATATATGACATCACTTCTTCTTTTTTACTTTTGTAGTTTTGTAGAGTTCAGATTCTGATTATAGTTTATTAAATGTACATAAGTGTGTTTGAATGAGCAGCAGTGAAGTGTTTGTGTGCTTGGAACTTTTAAATTATGTTCAGTTTTTGTTGGCTCTGTATTGGCCCATAAACAAAATATCAACTCTCTGGTAAAGTAACAGTTGCTGCATAGTGCAAAAAAGAGACAAAGATTTTGTTCATGAGACATGAGGAGATGACAGTTCCTCTTCCTGTCCTTCACAGCAGCACAACTTTAAACAGAAGTTTGTGGCCCTACTGAAGAGATTCAAAGTTACAGATGAGGTGAATTGTCTGTCCCTCTGTCTGTCTTTCTCTTTGCCTGTCTGTCTGTCTGTCTGTCTGTCTCTTTGCCTGCCTGTCTGTCTGTATGCCTGTTCGTCCAAGCTTTTCTCCCCAGGTGGCTTTTATCATTGAAATAATCTTTTAGAATCCAAAATGAATTGTGTATTATCTGTAGTGGTTCGAATAACAGCTAATAATAAAGTGTTGTTCATTAACATTAATCGTATAGCCATACGTTTATTTGCATCTGCTCATTCCTGTGTGCAGGTTCTAGATTCAGACCCGGTGGATCAAACACAGGAGGTTGAGGAGGACTTGGACCTGCTGTATGACAGTCTGGAGGTTTATAATCCGAGTGATAGTGGACCAGAGCTGGAAGATAATGAAAGTGTTCTAAGCACGCCCAAACCCAAACTTAAGTAGGACTCAAAACACATTTCCTTATTTCTACAATTTCTTATAACAGCTCTAGAGTGTTTCACTGTTTGTGTGACTCTGCTTCTCTCATAACCTGTGCGGTTACTTTTATAATACATTAAATCAAGTGATATAATATACATAGACAAGAAGGGTCATATGTATTGCCTTATCTGAGCACTTCTCGAAAGTCAGATTATGCAGTAGCAGCCTGTAAAAAGATTCTGTTCTACTCTGCCATGTGTGTGTGTGTGTGTGTGTGTTTGTATGCAGGCCATTTTTTGAGGGTGTCTCACATTCGAGTTCTCAAACAGAGATCGGCAGCGTTCACAATCAACACACACACACCTCCAACATGGTGAGCTTCACAATATTTAACACACACACACACACACACACAGTAATTTATCTATATCTATGTCACATCCACATATATCGTACACTTGTTGTTTTTATCTAATGCTATATACAGTGACTGCAGACTTGCCTTAAACCATTTGGTATATGAATCATTTTATCTTTTGGCTTTTAGGCTTTTGATTTAGCAGCAGTGATGTATGACAGGTAAAATGTATTCATCACAGATCTCTGGCAGATATCAGTACATAATCACAGTGTGGCTGATGTCATCACATTTATAAATATGAATGAAATATTAATCTGAGCATGTGCAGGATTCCTGTGTTTAAATGGAATCTAAAGTCTTTGAGAATACCCACCCCCCCCCCAAACTACCCCTGAGGGGTGGGGCATCAGGATGATGGGGGGTTTTGGGGTATTTTTAGTGTCTGACATCAGATCTGTGTCTATCTGATCCTCCTGTCCTCTGTGGCTGGAATCAAAAACATCTGAGAGCGAGACACTGTGTACAAATGGCGGAGATGAACCTCCACTGATCTGTTTAGAATCGTCTGCATATTCCAGCATAGATTGAGGTTGCAGCCATGCTGAAGTGCGTCACATCATCAGTGGTGATTATGACAGGAATTCTCAGCCTATTAAAGGAAGTGGCAAGATCTGCTTCATATATCCAAAAACATACCACAGTGCAGAGAGTAAATAAAACTCCAATCTGCTTTTTCACTGCTAACCTGAGACACTTACGGCTGAAACATCGTTGCTGATGGTTGAAAAGTCATGATTTACAGCAGATCTCTTGTTTGTTGGTTTCACAGGAAAGTTTTCTCTGAGTATTTAAAGCTGGTTGTGACTCTACACCACCTGCGTTGAGACACAGCAGACTGCTGATACTCAAAGTATTTATCAGAAAGTTTTAGAGCTTCTGTTTCTCATGAGTTCTTTTCACTTATGTCATAAGGTCTCATTATCAATCCACAGTAAATCTAAACGCTGTAGGACTTCAGAACAGTAGACAGCACAACACAGACATCACACGTCTGTCCACAGTGCCCCCAACAGGGGAACTGTATAAATAGATCCCTGCTGTTTTCTACATTTGCAGGGCTGTGACTTCCTGCCAGTGGACAGATGTACAGCACGCGGATCATGGCACCAGGAAGATGACAGTATGGACACCACAGCTGGGGTGAGATGTCAGTGTTTTACTGGGCACACTGGACACTCTTTGCTGTACTCATAAAATTCATGTTATTTATGAATAAAACAGATGCATTGATTAGAAACAGAGAATGAAAATGAGATTCATTGCAAATAACATTCTGGTTTACAGAGAATACAAACAAAGCACAAATAATAATGATAATAATACTATACTAAAGGAGTGAAAATTGTTTTATAGATGTATGTACAAAATGTTTAGTCAGTGAATGTACCGTATTAGGCTGATGTGGAAAGTAAAAGAGCCATTATGAAATCTTGCACAGTAGTTTCTCATGAGCCTCAGTCATCTTATTTTCTCCTGCGGTTTGTCACATTTCTCCAGAGAAAGAATCTGAGGGCAGGTGGAATTCATTCAGAGAGGTTTGGTTGATGGTTTCAGAGATAAGGTTGAATTATGGTTTGAGCTTCACCCTTCATGTGGGCTTTTCCTGCCCGTCCTCTCCCAGTGAGATTCTCACATTATTCAGGTGGAGAGGAAATGAGCAGAACCCCTGCTGTGACCTCTGACCTTTATCTTCTCACTGTGTTCAGATCATGAACAGAGACAGTGTGCACAGTGTCAAGACCCTTATGTTTTGACTTTATATTCGTTTTTTTATATTAGTTTTATTAATCAGACAAACTACAGATAAAAGATTAAACAATTTAACAGAAACTATTTACAGAACAGAGAAATGCAGTAACATCAGACAGAATCAGTGAATCTCATGCCTCTGGAAATTGCTTTTTCAATGAATTTCATCAGTACAATTATTAAACAGAAATCCAAGCCAGAGGGACAATAGTCTTTACTTACAGTCATAATATTATCAGTACCATAATGTTGTAACCCTGTAAGCCTTCACAGTTGAATGCATTATTCATTTGTTAATTCTTCCTTTTTGCAGGAGGTTGATGTGGAGCATCATGGGATTGTACTGGCAGAGGTGTCAGTCAGTTGGGAGCCCAGCATGGCTCGATCAGTCAGTTCTATTGGAAAACTAAGCAAGAGTGAATCCCAGAATTACATGTCACCCAGGTACAGCTCAGCTTACCTGGTTTTCCCAAATCTTCTGGGTGATGTGAAGCCAGAAAGATCTTTGTGAAGAAACACAATTTAATCGGTTCTGCAGCACTGAACATCTCTGTGCGTTGTGACCTCCAGTAAAACGGAGAAGTGGGTCCCGCGGCAGGCAAGCAGGACGTCTGTAAAGGACAGACAGAATTCCAAAGATCAAAGTGACCGTACAGCCAGTGTGGGCAGTGAGTTTCTACCAGACGCCCGTTTCTCCGCACAGGTACAAGAGATCTGTTGAATAGTAATACATCTGATTCATTCAGTGTAGAAGATGTTAGCAGTCATCATGAAACCACCTTTACTCCACCTTTGGAATAACTTTATTTTGTAACCTTGGCAACAGAGACATTCTATTCATCTTCAGCACTGTGAGTCTTTAGTGGCTGTAATGTTTAGCCACTTCTGTGTGTCATATTCTTGTGCTGTAGTCTGATCACAGACATTTACTGCAATACAAATCTGTGTGTTTTTAAAAAAGAAAGATGAGGGTCTGCAGTTGTCTGCAGGGCAGCTATGATGACAGCACTGTTTTTGATAACTGTGGCTTTCACGGTTTAGATTTATCAGAAAAATAAAAACGATGGACACACAACTCTAGAACCCTGATCTCACCCCAGACTAAACAGATTCAAGTATAAGATTCAGTTTAGATAAAAATATGAAACAGAAACATGAGGGTTTCTGATAAGCTGATGTAGATGTAAGATTGTGTTCTTTTGTTGTCCAGGTGCCCAGAAAATCACTGAATGATCAACTGAATCAGATTTTGATCTCTGATGAGAGATTTCCTGAAAACATCATCCTCATCAGCACACTCGACTGGCAGGGACAGGTGTGTGTGTGTGTGAGCAGATGTGATTGTACATGTGGGTCTGTGTGCAGATGTGATTGTACATGTGGGTCTGTGTGCAGGTGTGGTTGTACGTGTGATTCTGTGCAGGTGTGGTTGTATGTGTGAGTCTGTGTGCAGATGTGGTTGTACATGTGGGTCTGTGTGTAAGTGTGATTGTCTTGTGCAGGTGTGGTTGTACGTGTGATTCTGTGCAGGTGTGGTTGTATGTGTGAGTCTGTGTGCAGATGTGGTTGTACATGTGGGTCTGTGCCGGTGTAATTGTACGTGTGATTCTGTGCAGGTGTGGTTGTAAGTGTGAGTCTGTGTGCAGGTGTAATTGTATGTGTAATTCTGTGCAGGTGTGGTTGTACGTGTGGGTCTGTGTGCAGGTGTGGTTGTATATGTGGGTCTGTGTGCAGGTGTGATTGTGTGTATGTGCATGTTGTGCGCGCTGGATGTGATATTTAATTTGTGACCATGTTTACATGCACATCGGTCTCTACACCTGAGTCACATGATCAGTTCGTCAGCACAGATAAAAGATTAACTGAACTGTGTCAGATATGAGCAGGATTTGAGACGTAGCTTACTAATAATAGCACCAAATTCTGATTGCTATGATAAATGAATATATGTAAATGTTTTATGAGGATATTCCTGTGCATGTTTTAACATTTTAACATTGACATTTAACATATGTTTTTATTCTAAGCAACTTACAAAAGTAAAGGAAAACACTAAAGTGATCCTAGGGAGACAATAACAAATGAGAAGTTTCAATAATTTTTAGAAGCACTACCTGTTGAGAGAGAGAGAGAGAGGAGTAAAGGACAGCATAGACAGCATTTAACATGTTCCTGTCAAGAATTTATGGAAAAGGTGCATTTTTAGCTGTTCATTCTTTAGCTGTTTGTTTATGTGTTTTTGTGCTGTTGTACAGTATGTTGCAGAAGTGTTACAGAAACACACTCAACCGGTCATCTCCACCTGCTCTGCTGCTGATGTCCAGGCCACGTTTCACACCATCGTCACACGTATTCAGAGATTGTGAGTGAAAACACAAACACACACACACAGACACTCGTTTATGTATCTTACTGTCCCCAGATGTCACTTGTGACACTTCTGGGAACAAATATGGTTTTAATCAAGAGATAATGTAAAACTGCTTTGACAAATACAGGAAAACTGACCATAATAGAATAGCTGTGATGTTATCATCATTATGTCATGTGACTCCACCCACAGCTGTAACTGTAATGCTCAGACTCCACCCACTATTAAGGTTGCTGTAGTGGGTGACCAAAGTTACCTCAGTACTGTACTGCAGTTCTTTGTTGATCAACTGGCAAATAAGACACCCGATTGGCTGAGCTACATCCGCTTTCTCATTGTTCCTATTGGTGAGGCTACAGTTTCAACTAAGTAATATTTTTACATGAGCAGTTGAATTGTTTACTGATTTAATGACAAATTGAAGGTTAATAATATGTTTTCCATTGTATTTATGGGTTCTTTTAAAGGTTCACATCCTCTTGCAAAGCATGTGTCATCATTTGACAGTAAATTCAACAGTATGTTCATGGACTCATCGTGGAGAGAACTGTTCAGTCGCTCAGAGCCTCCGACCACAGGTACAGACTGAAAACACTTTAACACAAGATCAGTGTAAAACTTGTGTAAACAGTGTAAAACTGTGACATTGAGAAGAGGTGCTCTGCTTCATCTCTAATGACAATCTCTGTACTTAAAAACTGTTGTCCTCTGACTGTGTTAGATGTCACTGTTGTGCTGTGTGTGATCATGTTTCTTCTGTGCTGTGAGATCATGTGACTGCTGTGCTGTGTGAGATGTGATGCTGTGCTGTGTCAAATGTGACTGCTGTGTGCTGTGTGTGATCATGTGACGCTGTGCTCTCTGCTGTACAGACAGTGTTGATGTGGCAGGAAGAATCATTCAGTATCTGGCTGGGGCAAATGTTTCCCATCAATTCCCAATCTCTGAAGCCATGTTAACCTACAGACAGAAGAGGTACAGACACTGTGCATGTGGGGGGTTTATTTAAACATATATTGGAAACATTTGTGCCTAAAAGTACTAATTTGTAAAAACACAAAAAAGATGGTAAAGTGTTTTATTGGTGACACATTTCATTTCCTATGAGGGCCCAGCTTACAATTTTAGGTTGTAAGAATGTTTCCTTAAAAATAAGTAACAAAAATGGTAAAAGTGTTCATTTGAATGTTTAAAACATTCCCTTTTTAGACATTGCATAAACCTTATTACTTGGTTTTAAGAAAGTTATTGCGAACATTATTTAAATTCTGTAACGTTTCTAAACATTTTACTAACAACTTAAGAATAACATTTTGATATATATGATATATAACGTTACATTTCTTTTGCTAACTTTGAGAGAACTTTGGGAGAACTTTTAGAGAACATTACCCAACATTCTGAGAATGTTCCGTGTTAGCTGGGGGACATTGCATTTGTTTATCTGCTTCAGAAACCTGTCTGTCTAAATGTCTTTCTTCCCAGTGAAGACGAAACCTCCTGCCAAAAATTTGTGCCGTTTATCGGGGTGAGATTTGAACTTCCAGTTAGTGATATTTTTTAACTGAGAATGTGCGTGTGTGTGTGTGTGTAATGGCAATATATCTGAAGTAGATTAATAACAGCTAATGGGATGTTAACTTGTGGGAATTAAACATTCTACATATTTGCTTTTGTGAACAGTAAAATGTGCATAAAACGGCAGTTGGGCTGTTGATAGATTTGAAAGCACAAGGGGGTGCTCGTCTATCAACACATCTTAAAAAACTGTCCTGGCCAATATATCAAGTGATTAATATTAATAGTCTGAAAGCTTTAAGCAGTGGAAGTAAAATGGAGGATGTTTCGGTTTCAGGTGGTGAAGGTGGGGATTGTGGAGCACAGCCTTTCAACATCAGGTCAGATCTGACTCTGTCAAATACATTCACATAATGTCCAGATTCTATAACTGTTTAATATGAAGAGGTTGTGAAAGGTGAACAGCAGCGTGTGATCAGGTGAATTAGGTGTGAATTAGAGCTCACAGCAGACTGTCTGACTCACTGAATCTGTCCAAAACATTGAAATGAATCTCAGTTTGATTCAGTCATCTCTGGTTTCTTACACAGGAAATGAGGTCACGTTTCTGTTCATATGTGCTGAATGTCCTTGTTCTCTCAGAGTTAGAAACAGATTGTACAGTCCTGTGCTGAGCCTGCTGTAGGTTGTGGCTGTGGACTTGTGCTTGTATGTGGGTCACCACAGAATCTGTGCCAGAGATAGATCATCTTTAAATTCATCTTGAATCAATGTTTTGGCTAATTTGTTGATGAATAGAGTGTTGGACATCAAACCTTAGCACAGAATTCTATAAAGACCAGATCATATTTAGCCTTATAAAAGTAAATATGTGATGTTTATTGGATAACGGTACTAAAGGTTTCAACATTTGTTGTAAATGTTGTGTATTATATTTAATGACATTTTTGTTTGGTCGTTTTGTGGTCTCAGTGGACTCTGATGATGGAATGGGCAGTAATATGGGTGCCATGTCCCCTCCCATTTCACAGCCGGCCATGTCCTATGGAAAGGAGATATTTGGGACGCCACCCCCTTCACCCTCTGCATGTGCTGCCTTTACTGGAGCTGGGTATGACATCACTTACTGTAAAACAAGAAGATATAAGTGTTAGGGGTTAGGAGATATTTAAACCAAAATGTAAAGAAAAAACATTTGAAGACGATTAAGAATTGTTACTTTGTGTGTATGCGTGTGTTTGTGCTTGTGTGTCCTTGTGTCTGTGTATGTGTGTGTGTGCCCAGTTCTCTGTGTACAGGTGGGGAGCTGATGGGGCTGCAGGTGGATTACTGGACTTGGCCAAGTGGAGAGAAGAAGCGAGAAGGTGAGAGGAGAGACGTGGGCCTGAAGAACACACTGAAGAGTAACTTCAGATCTCTGCAGGTCAGCCGACTGCCCAGCGGGGGGGAAACAAGCCTTCACTGTATGTCCATGACTGTGGTGATGAAAGAAAAGAATAAGAAAGGTACTCAACGTCCTGTCAGGTGTTTTCGGTCTCCTATGTGTGTGAGACAGTGTATGTTTTCATTCTGTGTATATGTGTGTGTGTGTATGTTTATATTGTGTGTGTAAAAGAAGAATGTATGTGTGTTTCAGTGATCTTTCTCCATAAGAAGCTGAAAGAGAGAGAGGTGGATTCCAAGAGTCAGGTGATGGAGGGAATCACCAGACTCATCTGTACAGCCAAACATCAGCACACCATGCTCAAAGGTGATGCACCTCCCATTTCCTGTCACATCTTTAAGCTTTCTGTGATGTCATGATATATTAGGTCATCTTAAGAATTGACTTCTGTTCTGTTAAAGGGTATGAATACGTTTTAAATTGACCACACCCACAGGAAATTACATTAAAATGAAAGAGAAAAGAATTTACTGAATTGTGGTCCAATTAAATTCAAGTCACACAACAGAAATTTCATTAATTTAACAAAATGGAAAAAGCAAAAAATGGGAAAGCAAAAACATCACAGATCTTTCATCAAACTGATTTATGTTTGTGTTTCACCATCAGTCATAAAATGAAAGTTAATTTATTAAATATAATGAAATATAATAATAAATAATTGCATTCATAGCAGATATATCAATTCATTATAATTTCACTCTAATTTTAATTTTACATCATAAAATATACACACAGTTCTGCATCCTGTTTGTTAAAATTCAGAAATAGAGTTTAAAATAGATTCTTTAGATTGAGTGATGCAGCTGGCGAGTCCAGACGAATCTCATACAAACACACACACATCGGTAATGGGACTGAATGTGTGTTTCAGTCTGTATCGATGGAGTGGAGTGGAACGATGTGAAGTTCTTCCAGCTGGCTGCTCAATGGCCCACTCATGTCAAACACTTTCCTGTGGGCGTGTTTGGATACAACAAACAAATGTGACATCAGTTTGCTACTGGATGCCCACAGCAGTGAGTGAGACTCCTGACACACAGAATGGAGAAAAGCCAAGTCTTTAGTTTCCCATGGAAACTTTACAGTCTCACATGAATTATTCTCAATACCTACATTTATATTGTGTGTCAGTAAAATTGTATATAAACACACACTGTCATCTATAAAAGGTATTTGTAGGTTGTGATCCATCATTGTACAGTGATGAATGGTGACAGTGAAGCTCTTTCCGTTGCTTTTCTACTTATTTGATCATTTCTGTCAAATCTGGTGTTGTCAGGTCGACCATGACGGAATACTGAAAATGTGCAGTGAGGTGATGTTGGCATATTTTGCTGTGAATTTAGATGGACCTTCACCCCAAATGTGATTACCTTGTGGTATTTTGTAGTTACATTTTTAATACGACAATATATTTAACATGCCTTTTATTTTTAAAAGCACACTGTGCAGAAGGTAAAAAATCACAGAGCAGGTATTTACTGCTGCACACTGCAGAATGATGTTGCCATGGCATTTTAAAACACCTCTAAGATAACCCATGTGTATTGCAGAATAAAGACTGAAGGTGGTTTATAACAGGGCTCATATGTGACCCAGTCTGTGAAAACCCAGCTAAAGTCATTTTCCTGTGATTTACTGTTTTCTGCATAAAATCATCCTACATAATAAATATTCTGTGAAAATATAACCTTGATATCTTTAGTATTGACTAAGTAAGGCCATGTGAAAAATATAAATAAATAGTGAAATCAAACTTTGATGCTCCTAATCCCATAATTAGATTGAGACTTCATCCTGAATTTCACAGACAGGGTCTTATACGACATACAGCAGGACATAAGTGTGTTATTGTGTTCTCATCCTGCATTATCCATCACAACTTTAGCAGTGCAGTAAAATCACATCTAACAATAACTTAGTCCTTGTGTTTTATCTCATCTAAAACAGTACACAGTACTGTATTACATCGCATCAATTACTGCTTTCAGTGCCGATTTGTTATTTTGTCCCCACAAATAGTGCTTATTGATGAGACAATTTGTTGGTTCATGTTTTGATATTTAAAGATTTGTGTTTCTGATTAGATTTTTAGGATCAATTTACTCAGTATCATTTTGAGATCTGATGCCAAAATCTCATCTTTCATTTGCAGTGGGGAGCGTCTTTACTGCATAAATCTGTAAAGGTTCAGTGTTTTTAAAACATTTGAAATGGGTTGACTGAGTTGTTTTGATAGAAGTGTGTGTGTGTGTTTAATGGTGCTTCATGTGTATGCGATTGTCTTTTGTATTGGTTAGATATCCTGTCACAGGACTAACTCTACTAGCCTCTTTTACTCCAGTGTGAAGCTGCTTGACGGAACACCGATCGGCACTAATTCATTAACGTGTTGCTGTGAAGAACCACTGCAGTCTCTGTCCACGTGTTCAGATGTGCAGATTCAAACAACTCTGAAAGTCTGTATTAAAGCCGCCTGTCATATCTTGTCCTCCTCCTCAATCTTAAACCCATTTGCTTTGTACCTGAATTCAGGTAACTTTATTACTGCACACTGAACACATGACTGTAAATTTAATCTGTCAGATATTTTATCCAATCAGAGCTCATTTGAATATAATCTAGGCTGCTGCAGACAGAAGCATCTTTGCACAAACTCTCATTGGAGAATTTTAAATGTTACCACTAATGAAAACATTTTTACCTTTGCATGTTTTATATTTGCAGTATGTGATGGAATTTTATATCTTTGTTTCATTCATGGTTACACATGCAGTTGTTTTAATAAACTGTTTTTAACACATGCTTGTGTCTTAAAAAAAACTGCTCAATACAACTGACGGTCTAAACACATGATGTGCAGATGGTTGTATTTTATTCTAGTCCAGTACTGACAGACTGGTGTCAGGTGATCTATGACATCATCAGGACTTGGCAGCCACAGAGGGCAGGTTGATGAAGCTCTTCATAGGGGGCAACGGTCTGATCTTGCGGCCAGCCCAGCCTCCCTTCCTCTTCCACAATCCGCTCGATGGTCTGATGCCCAGCCAGCGATTTCGACCTGCCTTACCGATGATTTGCTTGTTGTGGTCGATGTTAGACACTCGGCCAACCGTAGCCACACATGTCTCTAAAACCTGAAAACCAAAACTCAGACTTCAGGGTCACTGAAGAAAGTCCAGTTGTGTATGTGTAATTCTTTTGACTAGACAGTTTTAATTACACATGTAACTAGCTGTAAAACCCTTGTTTTAGCACATTAATTGATTGACAGGTAAATAGGTGGTCCTTTGATCTTGTCCAATTACACACTAGCATGTAAGATGTGATGATGTCGTTGTTTGTTTGTTTGTTTTCTGATCTTAATCAGATCACCTGACAGATGTCAATAGAAGGTAGAAAATAAACAGCAGAGTGTTTCTGACCTGAATCTGATGTTTAGAAGGAAGCTGAACAATAGCTGTGCCGTTGACTTTACGAAGCAACACGCCACACGTGCCTAGACAGTAAAGGTAAACCATAATTAAACACTACTTTAAAAACTGCTTTCATTTCCAGTCCAAATAAAAAAGGGCAGTAAACTCCACCTGCAGCACGGATGTACTGAGCGCCCTTCCCAGGGTACAGCTCCAGATTATTGATCAGCGTTCCGACTGGAAGAGCACCCAGAGGATGAGAATCTCCCTCATTTGCTAAAACTGCAATCCGTCCAATTACTCCCGACGTCTTGATGATGTCACCGGCCTCCATGTTCTCTGTAGCGATAATCCAGCGTTTACGGCTTCCGCCAGCAACCAGAGCAATGTCTGCAGATCTACATGGTGAAGAAAGCACATGATGATGCGAGAACAGGGCCAATGAGGGGATTAGACAGCAGTGATTGGATCTGCAGTCACTGACCTGCATGGATCATATCTCACTTCAATAACCTTCTCCACAATGGGCTGATCTTCTCGTCCTGCTTCATAGCGCAGACGCTGAAAGTCAATCATTCGATACCTCTGCTTGTGGCCTCCTCCAATCCCATGTCTTATAACTTTGCCTGCAGCACACAAACACACAATAAAGCCCGAACTGTGTATTAATAAGGTAGGGCCACTTTGATCAGACATGTAACGTTTGGCTGCAGATGTTTTGCTCAGCTAGATCTTCAATGTGTTTCTGCACCTGTGTGATCTCTTCCTCCGGTTTTCTTCTTGCCAATGGGTCGGATGGTGTATTTCTCTCTTTGTTTCCACAGGGTTCGATTCTGCTGTTGTGAAGCACTTGTGAGGAAGTGTCGCCACAGGGTCAGTGATCCATCTACAGTTTGACCAACCTGAAAACCTGCCGCAGACCTGCTTACAGCCTAAAAATATGAGATTTCATCAGGTGATGTTATACAACTGCTGCTTCTGCTTTATGCTGCAGATCTCACCTGGGATAGGACCTGGGTTCGAGAAAGCACTGGACACAGAGACAGGCAGCGCAGAGCACCAGCCAGAAGACTCACACTCATCTTGAACAGAGAGACACATCAAAGTCTTTCATTTGTTACACGCAGTTTAGCCAGTGAGGTGAATTTCCTGCGCATTTGATTATCTGTTTGCATTTATATGAGCCTAAAACTAGACAATTTTGAATAAAATTATAGAATAAGAACAAAGGAAGGTTAAGTGTCTGTATATACGTAAAAATAAAAACGTCTAAGTAAGTGAGATGCTCCAGTTCAATGTTAATGCAGAAATCATGTAATGAGGTAGGTGTAGTGTAAGAAAGGTTATTAAAAACAGCCTTTCTGTACAGTGTAATAATATTAATATATAAACAAAGCCAGCAAAAATATGATAAAAGTCCGATATGCGCACAATAAATCTGTTAAACCTTTAGTGACATTAGCAGTACTGTTATTTTTCAGAAAATAACATTTTTTAAATATATTTTATCGTAAGTCTGTCAAACGTGAAGAAACTATATCTGTTCCTCATCATGCAAGCTCTGGTTGCCGTAATAAACACGGTAACAGCAGACACGTCCCCACAAATAATGTTAAATTAGATAATAATGCTTTTGAAATAAGAGAAATAGGAGCTCACGGTAATATTTAAATGATAAACCCACTGCCCTTCATCAGCGCCACACTAGCATGAATGATGTCGCCCTGTGATGACGTTACGCGCTGCTTCTCTGTCAGCTTTCAGTGCTCAATCTGCCACCTACAGACGTGTGAGAGGATCGACAATTACTCCAAGTATAGCACCCTTCACAATGAGATGTACAGAATAGGATTTAAAGCTTTTTGTTCTGTTTATGTTGAGTCTCATAAGCTGTAACACATCTCCATTTCACCAGCTTTTTACAGCGCATGAAACCCTCGCTGGAGCAGATGGTGGAGATCATGGGAGATAACTCATAATAATGTCCTGAAACTTTCTTCTGGAATGCTGCTTCATAAGCCCAAACATGTGATTTATTAGCAGGCGTTCACTTTCATTTGTTGGCGATATATTTATCATTATATGTTGATGATTTGTTTTTGGTAAAACAATTCAGGTTAAAACAGGTATCAATATCATTCAGGTAAAAAAAATTTGCCATAACTGGCTAACCCAATTCTTCTATCCACAATTTCAGATATAAGCCACAAAAAAACCAAAACCCCTAGTCATATATTGCCACCAATATTTATTTGTCTAAAACCCTATATTATTTCAGCTTCGTAGTTTTAATTAGCTAAATAACAAGGACATATATAATTAGGATTTCTATACCATGTTTCATCATAATTATATCGCGTAACAAACTGCTATATAGCAATCCAAACGCCTTCGCATATGTATATTGGTCTATATATAATAAGAGAAAATAAACTTGATTATATTGTTTTTTGCTGGGATATGAAAACCACACCCATTTAAACAAAGCCACCCCCTGCGTGATGACATCACTTCCGCCAACGAGTCTGTGGGTTTTCGCATGCGCAGCTCCACATTGATGTGGACATCTTAAATTAAAGGGATACCGAGCGATTCCTGACAAAAGTAAACACTCCAGGTGTGAGATCTCTTTTTATATACGTCACTATTAGTGTTCATGCGTTATATTAGTGCTAGTGTGTGTCTGAGATTATTCGGTGAGCTGTGAGTTTGTGTGAGAATCAGCCGCTGATATCAGTGTGTTTTTCGGACTGTCTCAGATTATATTATATGTTTACATTTAGTCATTTAGCAGACGAATGTGCTGCCTATTATACTGACGAATGATTATCGAACACCGTGAGCTTTTTGTTTAGACTGCATTTATTAAGGCCCAGTAAACTGTCTACCTAGACAGCAGATTCAAGCATCAGCGAACTGTGACTAAGACCACACGTATATGCCAAAAATGCTGTCTAGGCGGGTCAGTTTTGTGTAATTGGCTGTATATAATTTCGTCTATGTATGCATAAATACATATATACATACA
>JAZGTI010008459.1:0-20133 GCA_036877585.1 Botia kubotai | reverse complement strand
ACAACACCAGCTATGTACATCTTAATATCAATCTGATGTTTCTGCCATCTTGGACTGGAAGATGGAAGAATTAACCTGAAAATGAGGGTGAATACAAAGTTATATAAGGAACTCGGACTAATAGAAAGAATTCTGTACAGCATGAAGATCCCAGATCTCACTTCTTCTGATCTTTCTCTGGAGTTTTGAGGTTTAGCATTTTACGTAGCATTGCATGCATGTCCTTCATGCAGAGCAGGATAAGGGAATTGAACACTGCAAATACAAGAGGAAACAGAGGCAGTCAGGTGGGTAAGTTGACAGAATACCTGATGTTAAGTGGGTGGGTTGCTAGTCACCTGTGCTGTCTGAAATGGTGTAACGACACAACTCCTCAGATTCACCCTTCGTTGTTGCCACGGCAGCCTTGAAGGCTTGTGTGATGTTCCTGAGCAAACGTGACGTGGGTTCTTTCTGAGGAAATGAAACAACCGACAATAAATAAAACAGAACGAAATCTGCTTAAAATGTATTGAGTGAGAGAAAACACCCGTAAAGTAACCAAATCACTAACAGTCAATACTATCAATCAATATGCAGAACTTAAAGATTATTTGCATTACGGACAACGTGGACGACTTGACTGATTAATTCAATTCTATGTATTCAAACAACACTTGCCTATCGTTCCCTCATAAGCAAGCCAAATGAGAATTGTGAGAACAGCACCCCCTTGTGTCAACAGATAATTATGTTAAAACGGAAAAGGAGTATCAGCAGTGCTGAGAGAAGTTTTACCCTCAATTCTTTTCTCCAGTTCTCAATCATGGCTTCTGTAACTTTGGTGCCTTCTTTAGACTTCTTAGTTCCTTTCACATTATTGTCATTAGATTCTTCCTCTTCGTCATCACCAACACCATCAGCTTCCTATTGTTAAATAACACACTTTTTTATATTCCCAAGATAAACAAACACAGTAACAGTATATACACAATAACAGGTCTTCCCTGTTATGCAGTACATTTCGGCCCTGATTATATATGCCATAATATATTGCATAAATGATTTTGTAATCATAATTTTAAAATGTATCTTAAGTAACATACATATGATAATTGCATACTATTGGCACACAATTTTTTGTAATACTTTTTACAACATGCATATAATTACAACAGGTATGTTTATTTTTGTATTATTTTTGCAATACTTTTTAAATATTAAATAAGGTAATATTAGTTTAGCAAATTAATTGAAATAAAACAATCATATATAAATGAAATAACGATGTATAACATTAAAAGCTTATGCACAGGATTCAACCATTTGCTATATTATGATGGTAAGCAGCAGAAGACTGACATCCAGTTGAGACGGGAGTTTGTGGTACATCCTCTCCTCTTCGTCTTCAACTTCATCACTATCAGTGTCATCAAAATTCAGGAGATTCTTGTCGTTTTCTTCCAGAAACTTATAGAACTCTGGGTCTTTGCTCTTGAGAGCTGATAGCTGGTTTTTGTGTTCGGATGCCTTGCCCTGCTTTTTGACAGACCTGAGAGACAGTTCATCAGACTTAGGCCACTGAAATAGTGTAGAATCTTATACAGCAAAGCTCCTACTGTGCTAACGATAGCATACTGTGTAAACATTTGTAGCATTTGATAAAGTATGTAAATGCAAATTGTGACACCAGAATAACCAGTGAATAAAAACACAACATGCTTACTTTTGAGGTGCAGATTTATTACTCTGTTTATTCTGTGTTGAATCCTCATCCTCGGAATCATCGTGCTCATCCTGGGAATCATTATCCTCCTCAAAATCAAATCCTGACGACATGAACTCATCCACGCTCAGATCTCCCAACTTCCTGTACAAATGGAGATAAAATACTTGGTCATTTTCACTGATCTGAAATTCAGTCATACTAAGATCTCATGAAGGAGTCTTAAAAGCAGCTATCAAAAATAAGTTGAAAAATCTTTTAGAACAATTTAACACAAAGCTATAGTCTAAAAATAATACTCACAATAGCAATAACTTTCAACCTATTCTCTGGCAATGCACTGCTTATCGTAGTACACTATAAACCCAGGCAGACTGAAACGTTCTCATATACTATTAAACTGAGGGTGATAGGAAAACAGTTTGACAACCAAACTATTATTTATAGGTCGGTTTTACATAATAGGTTGATTTTGTTCTCATTATTCTTATATCATGATGAAGACTATGCCGAACAAATTGTGACATGATTATTAGCTTATCTTCAGTGGCTAAAACTAGCTAACTAACATCAAATATCAAGCGTTTAAGTGTCTCATAAAGTAAAACTAAACTCTGACAACTCGCCCCAAGTTAATTTAACTGGACCATCAACCAGGTCATGATTCTTAATAGGCCCGCTAGTTTAAATCGTTAAGAATGTAACATACCTCTTATTTTTGCCTGCCATGCTGGATGAAAAACGTGCGTAAGGACGCGCTACCCACAATGCACCGGTCCGAGAAGCTCAGCTGAGTTGATCTTTTGTTTCGCGTTGTGTCAATCGTAAAACTAAAACGAAAACCGGCGTTTGTTTTGACAAATTGTCATTATATCTATGCTTTAGCTTGTTAATGCGTTAATAATTTGTTGATTTTGTATAACCGTATTTATTGTATTTCTGTATCTTTGCGTTCGGGTTATTTACCTATTACATAAAAGTGTCACAACAATAGACACAACAACGTGTGTTGGGCGCGACACGTTCAACAGAATATTAAAGGTTTTTGGTAACGCCGATAAGAGCTCAGAGACAGACGTCTGTTTTGATGCGACATGTGATGTAGCATGTCTGCTCACCCCAAACGACAGAATAAATCACTGCACGTACCAAAATCAATCATCATAAACGGACAAAACTGGAGAGAGCTCCACACAGAAAGAAGCGAGTCTTGTCAACCAGGCACAGACGACGGCAGGTAAGTTTCATTCCTGATCTCGTGCAAACCGATTCGATCTCACTGCATCAGCTGATAATAAAAGCGACAACTGTTTATTGATACGCTCGTTTTCTAGCCATATAAACAGAGGCGGTGTGCAGACAGATGCACACCCTCTAAATCTGCAGGGTTATGAAATGACTTTACTGCAGTGTAGTCTTTGTTCAGACAGTCATCAAATAGTCAGTGCATCCATCTGCAAATTTTGCGTTAGAACAGCACCGATCACTTCCTTGTGTCTGCTGCTGTAGTTTAAAAGCCTTTGAAACGTGTTCTGAATAATGTCATTCATATGTGAACTGTCACTGTAGCTGATCTCTGATCATATCGCTTACAATATAAGACCAAACCAGCCAAATAGTCGCTTATATATATATATGTGTGTGTGTCTGTGTGTGTGCGTGTTACATAGGTCAGTTTATTCTCTACTTGTGTGCGCTTGTAACAGCCAGCATACAAATTTCCTGTACATGCGCCGTGAGCTAATATTAAGGTGGTGTGGTTTCAGGGTTTTGATCTTGCATTCTATGATTGTAATGACAGAACCAGCGAAATAGCGTGCGACACCTAGTTCACCTTTGTGTGTATGTAAGCAATTTCATCTTTGAGTTTAAGATTCATTTTGTGATTTAATTCATTTAGAGAACAAAAATCCAGGGCGACCTTAAAATGTGACGTCAGCATTCGGGACTCATGCGGCTTTCGTTTACGTCAACAACATACAAAGCCCCCCAAACTGAGGCTTTATCATTTCTCATATAGACTGAGATGCTGATCCGCTGCACTGTATGTCTAAATCCAAAACATCCATTACAGAAACAGAGCAGAGAGACGCGACTGAAGAAAAAAGCGTCCATCGTATCAGGTAGTGCTGGTTATACGAAGTGTTATTGGGTGGATAAGAGGAGGAGGAGGGGTGAAAGATGCTGTGGATGGCACACAGTGTGCTGAGTCAGATTTAACGATACTGGAGCTGTTTGTAGGGATTGTCTTTAGCTGTACAGATACACTACAGCACCATGTGTTTGTTCAGTATTCAGCTCAGTGTTTGTTAAAGACGAACAATATTATAAATACATTTCTATGTCATAACTCCATTCAAGCAGGACATTGTGCACAACAATTTTAAAAAGGTACAAATTGTTTCTTCCTAAATCAGAACGGTCACTTATTAATTCTACTGTAAAATCCGTAAAAATATAAAAAACTGTATTAATATAAAAATTAATATGGGATATTCAAATCACTGTAACAAGCTGTCAGAATGTTTCTGTGGTTTTCATGTCTTTTTATTGTTTAGTTGCTGTTCTTTTATGAAATATTAATTTACAACATTCTTTATTATAGTAATAATAACTGGGTGGGATGCTATGGTAACCATTTTCATTTCTCTGAGGAACAGCCAATGCCCTTCTTTATCCGAGTATCTCCTCATTAAAACCTGATTGTCTGAAATGAACCAGGCTGATGTGACTCTTAATGTAACTTTTCAGCAATGCTGGAGCGTCTCGACCTGTTACTGTTTTGGACAGAGGCAACTGTAGAAACCTGATCCTGAGAGCTTACCAGAGTTCAAATAACTATGGCCAGCATTTATGTTTTCTGCATGTTTTAAACAATTCATTAGTTACCTCAGGTTTCAGACCGCAGTGTTTGCTTAGTATAACTAAATGATTTATACATCTGAAACCCCACTGCCATTTTGTGGGCAGCCACATGGCTTCTGGCTGTAATACTTAGCCTGTTACTCCATGTGCTTTTCATGCTCTTTCACCATTTGTCTTTTATGTGGAGTAACATGAGTACTGCAGTACAGTCGGAGGGAGTATTGTTAGTAAAACAGGACTTTATTTACCAAAACATTCCATTGCTAAATGTATTATTTGATTGTTGCTTGATTCTGTTGATCTTAAATGGTATCCACAGCAACGGTTATTTTGGGCCATGATTATCCGGGAGCAGAGATGTCATTTTGTAATCCCATCTTTTGTCACCTGTGAGATGGATTGCTATTTATCGACCCCCTTTAAAATGTCTCTCATATCTCGATCCAATCTTCCCACTCAAAGTGAAGTGCATGACAGCTACGTTACCGTGGGCACCGTGGTTTCTATAGCAGTGCTGTTGATGGAGAAATGATTGTGTGTAGCTGGTTCTCAAAGGCCTAGTTCTAGGACCACTGGTCCATTCGGCTGGAACAGTTTCATTCTTATAAAGAATCTATAGAGTGAGTTGCTGTTTCTATTTGCCAGAGTCTTTATGTAAGAGAGAGAACAGAATGGAACTTGAGTCCTCAAGCCAGTCAGAAAAGGTCACTGACTATTGAGTGGAAAGCCCCATGTAGCTGGAAACTGTAAAATGAATGAAAATTATTGAATTGTGAAGTGATATTTTTCATGTTATTTAATGCTTGAGAGCTTCGGTCTGACTTGCTTTCTTTATTATGTTTGTGTTGTTACTATTTGTTCAAAATGCCATGCAGTCTAGCTGGAAGCCACTGTTATGCTGTATGGAAAGGAAATAGTCAAGCACAAGAAAGCAGCACGTAAACAAATTAAGATGGATTCACAGCCTGGTAAATAACTTAGAGACCATTAATAACATTGTACAGACGTTAAAGATGTCTCTTAGTCGGACTAATGAAATAGTTCATTAGTTTTATTGCCAGTTTTTAAAGACTCAAGACTCATGATATCAGTTGCATTTTTTTTGTCCTGTTTTGCCCTATTTTCTTTTGAAACAGAGTGTTTGGGCCGGGCATAGTGAAGGGCTCATCTGTTTTTTATAGTCAGTGGCTTTTAGTTTCAAAGGCAGGTTTTTATTAGCAGGAGGGACATTATTATTCTAGAGAGCATCTTGAATAATTTGTACACGCCCATGAATGCAAGATAAATCCTCAATGTTTTTGTCTATTTCCCGGAAGAGAAAGAAGGTAAATTCTAAATGCATACATCAACATTTAAGAGTGCATTGGCCATAAAATGGCCTCGGATCTATCAGACCTACACTAAAACCTACAAAACTTCGGTCTTGAACAAAATTTGTTACTGTTAAAATTTGTTACAAAAATGGTACGGTTTTAATTCTGTTCACCCTGAGCAAATGTGTTTGTCTGCCTGCAGTTTTCTAGAGTGAGGTCCAGGTACCATCAGGCCTCGCAGATCAACAGCATGATGGAGGGAGGTATGCAACTGCTGAACCGAGATGGCCACAGCATCTCTCATAACTCCAAGCGGCACTACCACGACTCTTTTGTGTCCATGAACCGCATGCGTCAGCGCGGCCTGCTCTGCGACATCGTGCTTCATGTGGCCAACAAGGAGATCAAGGCGCACAAGGTGGTGCTGGCCTCCTGCAGTCCATATTTTCACGCCATGTTTACAAGTAGGTCACATTTACATTTCCGTGGTTTTAGAAATTAAAGTGACGTGTTGCAGCGAGTATGTCTGGATATCTGAAATGTATTTTTTTTCTGCTTGTATTTTTGTTTGTTTGGGTGTTCCTGTAGCTCAATAGGCAGAGCATTGCATTGCATTAGCAGCGCAAAGGTTGTGGGTTCGATTTACAGGGAACATGTACTGATAAATCTATATACCTTAAATGTACTGCAAGTCGGCCAAATGCATAAATGTAACTGTTTAAGCTGTTCTAAGCTCCTATTGCTCAATGTCTGCCATTACAGTAAAAAAGTGTAACTTTCCCCCTTGTAACTAGGAATATTAGGTGTTTGTGTATGTATATTTTTGCCCTTTTAGTCTGAGTTACTCACTGATTCCTCAGCATCAAGGTGTATTGTATAGTTCATTGTTTATTTCCCTGTGTGTACGTTACCTCAGCTTCCTTTTCAAGCCTTTCCTTCCTGCTTTTTGTCATCTCCTGTTGTGTTTCCATGCTTGATTCTCCTCCCTGTCCTGGTCTCAGGTCAGCAGGTGCCTGTTTTTTCCCATTGCTCATCAGTCCCGCTGCACCTCAGACTAGAGTGTGATGGTATGTGTCAGGACAGTGTGGGCGGCTCAAAGCCATGACTATTCTGAACTTACCATACACTACACTTACTACACACTGTTTAAACCCATGATGTGTGTCCAAACTGAAGCTGCTTATCTTACAACATCACCTCTGGACTAATTTGTACTGATACTGAGTGTGAGGTGTTTCTCAGAAAGGCAATGCCAACAAAAATATCTGCTACCAATGAAGAACTGAGTAAGTCTATATTGTAGATAGATCGTATTTGACTAGCATTACATTAAACAAAATGTAAGAAATCTTGTAACTTCTGTGTGGAATGCTGTACTGATTTGTACTGATTAGCGACTATAATTGAGTTCTTAGTTAATCTAACTCTTTTTTTTTCTTCATCTTCTAAATCCTGAAGGGCTTCAGACATACAGTGATTTACAGTAACAACACGATCAGTGCTTTAGAAACATTTTACCTAACTAATTTAATTTATGTCAGGAAGATAGACTTCTTGTCAAATAGAATGAAGTCTTGTAATCAGATCTGTAATCAGATTTTTCAAAGGTGATCTATTGTACCGCCTACCAATAATGTCTAGCAAAAGAAGCACCCACTAGGACCAAGAGCACAACCACTCTGCGGCCACTAGCAGTATAATCGCTGTATGTGTGAGTGAGGCCCTACAGTATTGTGGAACTCGGAGCCACCTGCCTAACCTCGCTGAAAAATGTTCTGCGCAGATGAAATGTCAGAGAGCCATCAGACCCACGTGACCTTGCATGACATTGACTCCCAGGCATTGGAGCAGCTGGTGCAGTACGCCTACACTGCCGAGATTGTCGTAGGGGAAGGAAACGTGCAGGTACGTCAACTTTAATGTCTTTTAAAGAACATACTGTATGTTTACATGTGTGCACTGGTCGATAGATGGTAAGGTGAAAGGGTGGGAGATTATAGGAGTTCCACGGATTCCAGGTTTCTAGGTTGTTTTTTATAAGACAATTTTTAAATAAGCTAAAGGGCCCAGAGCAATATGCAATCAGAGGGCCAAGAATTCATAGCCACGGCCCTGTCTGTATACACAAGGTACCTTGCACCTTGCTTGCTCAGTTAGATACTGAGCAGGATGGTGCGTTCAGATGTATTTATGCAAACGTATAATTTGCATCTTTGCAAATGTAGGCAGTCTCCTCAGATCTGTGCTGTTCTTAAACTAATAATTTGCATATTTGCAAATTTAGGCAGTCTCCGGAGATCCGTGCTGTTCTAAAGCAACAAACATGTGCTCACAGAACTAAAAACTGCCAGCTATAAGAATTTCACTTTATATGGCAAAGTAAAATCTCTTTTTTCTCTTTCCCCTCACCCAATGCGGTCCTATCCTGTGTGCACCCTGAGCAGACCCTGCTGCCAGCCGCGAGTCTTCTGCAGCTCAATGGAGTAAGAGATGCCTGCTGCAAATTCCTTCTCAGCCAGCTGGACCCCTCCAACTGCCTGGGCATCCGCGGCTTTGCAGACACTCACTCCTGCAGCGACCTGCTGAAGTCTGCCCATAAGTACGTCCTGCAGCACTTCGTAGAGGTTTCCAAGACCGAGGAGTTCATGCTGCTGCCCCTGAAACAGGTGAGGGTTCTGCATTGGAAAGTAAGATGGGTAAACACAGGAAAAGAAATAGGAAATGTGGTGGCAGAGACTTTCGGTCGCAACACATGAGAGCCAATGATGTTTGCTGCCAGTTGGTGACCTTTCAGTCCCTTTCAGAGCCTGTTCCTCACACTACGTTGGGCTTGTATGAAATTAAACTCTTAAGTTAAACTTTAACTTTAAAGGCTGACTATTTAATTTGATTTCAATAGATTTAAAATATTAATAATATTAAAGATGGCCATACATTGTACCTGTTAAATTATGCATTAAAAATATATAATAAAAAATGTATATGATACAGTTTTTAAAAATGACACAAAACTTTTAATGAATTCCCACAAATTCCTGCAATATTCAAGCTTGGCATATTTCCAGAATTCCCCAACTTTGAAACCCTATACATAAGTGTGGGAAACCGAGCCATAAGAGTCCTTGGAGGCAAATGGTTTTGACAACGGATATCTAATTATATGTTACTAACACCACTTCCTGTCACATTGGCCTTGAGAATTTTTAAAACAAAGCATCTTGATCCGGCCTCTCCTGCTCTTTGTGGCTCAGCTGCGGTGACCTAAAAAGCCTTGATCTTTTAGATTCATAAGTGAAGTGTAACAATCTGACCTTCACACTGTAGGAAAGCTGAACGCAGCCTGGCTTTTACACCAGCCCCTCTTTCTTCCAGTTAAAGAGCGGTTCTCATCTTCATCAACTCATCAAAGCTGTCAGAACTCATTGTGTTGTAGTGATGCTGAACTAAGCACTCTGCATCAGTACCTCATGTCGCTCAGTGTCACGGGGGGTTTCATCAGTACAGTGTCAGTCATCCTCTTGAATAGGCAGTTAGTGAAGAGGGCTAATCAGCAGAAAGCAGCCCCCGCTCTCATAGGACAGTAATTTCATGATCTTTAATCCCCTCTTTCAAATAAGAGTGTTCTCTTGAATAATCTGACTGCTGGTGGCGTTAAAAGGTTACTTGATTCCATGAAATCTGCCTGCTGTTTGGAGGCTGATTGGAGAGAACCATTAGTTTGGGGTGGGGGTGTAGTACATGCTTTTTCTCTTTCCATCTGCCTGTGATTTTTTTTTCTCTCTCGTTCTCTCTCTCTCTCTCTCTCTCTCTCAACAGCTGTTGTTGGCTAGCAGCACCATATTTAAAGCCTGAGGACCTGGGAAATGCGTGTTTGCTTGTAGCCATGTCAACTGTGCCCTGTGCCCCAAATAAACAAACAGTCATTAAGGGAGGCTGTTGTACTGCAGTATGCAGGGCGAACAGATAGTTGCGCTGGAGGATTAGGAAAGGTGCTGTGAAGTCGCTGGAATTTTGACATTTGGTTTTGGTTGTAATTCTTTATTATTCATGTACAGGCTTGAAAAATCTGGCCTGGCAAACCGAAACCCGTGATGTGTGCGGCAGCCCAGGGCATTCGCACTTTCTCATCAAATTCTCTCAATCACGTTCCAAAGAAAGATAGGTGTGGTTTAAAGGCGCATTCCGTCTCTTTATGTTGCTGATATGACAGTAATGTTGCATTTGATGCTTATTGGATGCAGCATCACCCAAAGCCTGTTGAGTCCTCAGTGCCCTGTCAAAACGGCAGTTTACTATGAATAAAATATACTGTAAGCAAAAAAGTCCATTCGCAGAGGTTGAGGAAAGTAAGCAGCGTTTGGCCGGTCGTATGGTCTCCGTTTGTTTTCATTTATTGTGGATTAGTTCTGAAGCACGTGGTTGGAACCACTCTGTGGTTTTCTGCAGGTGTTGGATCTCATCTCCAGTGATAATCTGAACGTCCCATCAGAAGAGGAGGTCTACAGGGCCGTGCTGAGCTGGGTCAAGCATGACATTGATGGGCGGAGGCAACACGTGCCCCGGGTGAGCCGTGCCATCTGACAAACTCGGCTTATACCAACATCACAGCAGATCACAATATTAATGCTTAGAAAGGATTATGTCTCTGCAGCTCTGTAGCTACTTGTTCTTTGTCCCCTCCCTTCTATCCCCTTCTCTGATCCCTCAGCTGATGAAGTGTGTGCGTCTGCCGCTGCTGACACGAGACTTCCTGATGAGCAACGTGGATACAGAGCTGCTGGTGCGTCACCACTCGGAGTGCAAAGACCTGCTTATAGAAGCGCTAAAATACCACCTGATGCCCGAGCAGAGAGGCGTGCTCAGCAACAGCCGCACCCGCCCGCGCCGCTGTGAGGGTGCCAGCCCGGTTCTTTTCGCCGTAGGTCTGTAAGCCGAGACCGCTCACTTGTGCGCTGGGATGACGGTCGTGAGCAGTCAGGTGTTTGAAACTGTTTGTGCGTCCCACAGGCGGGGGAAGTCTGTTTGCTATTCATGGAGACTGTGAGGCATATGACACCCGGACAGACCGTTGGCACATGGTGGCGTCCATGTCAACACGGCGGGCACGGGTTGGAGTGGCTGCTATTGGAAACAAGCTTTATGCTGTTGGCGGGTACGTGGAGTCTGAAACCCCATTGGTCAAAGCATCTAAAGTGTCAACACCCCTTTCTTCAGGCTGAATTGCCTTGACATTTTGGGCACGTTTTAAAAACGTACAGAAAAGAATATTTACAACTAGCCAGGAAGCTTCACATATAAATTATATGATTTTTTTAATTTAATCTGCTGAAATCTGCATAATTATACATTTTGGATGTGTTAAATAGAGCTGAAGGCACTACACACTTGATGGCTGTATACATGACAGCCAAGATAACCCAAATATGTAATGAAATACAGAAATGCAAAGAATGTGAAAAACTGGAATTCCAATTCTGTGGAAATCTGCAAGCACTGATTGTGGGCGGGCCATTTCCTTATTAGTAGAAAATGTGCTGAGGTCAACCAATAAAGTCATTTCAGTGTAAATAAACATGTCCTTGTATGACACTGTATTAGATGTAAAATGTTTGTTTCACTCAGCTCACCTCCGTTGTTTTAAACTCAGGTATGATGGCACCTCTGATTTGGCCACCGTTGAGTCATACGATCCAGTAACCAATGCGTGGCAGCCTGAGGTCTCCATGGGAACGAGGAGGAGCTGTTTAGGTGTGGCGGTGCTGCATGGGCTGCTGTATGCTGCAGGAGGATATGATGGTGCTTCTTGTCTCAACAGGTATCCCTTTATGAACTGAAACAAGCTGGTATGATAATGTAAAATTGTTGCGTGTACCTACTAAAAGCTATTTCGATGGAAACAGCAAATGAGAGTATAAAATCACACATGTGAAACAACCTGATGGAATTCATTAGAACTGTAAACCACATTCCACAACACTGCTTCAGGAAGTCGCAGCTAGTATAAAGGCGGTAATATTGTTTTTCATGTTATGTGAATGTGCCTGTGTCTTATCAACAAAATAATAAATCAGTCATTTAGAAGTTTTATCGTTCTGGAAAACTGCATTTTCTAATCTCAACGTTTTGACTTCAAGGCCATTGTCCATAATATTTAAATAGCCCAAGACCAATAGTTTGGCATAACTAAAAAGATGCATATTTATTTTAAATATAACCAAACACTAAGGAATATCTTTATTTTTACTTGTTTTAGGTGATTCTAATGCTGCTTGTGTCTTATTTCAAATAATGTTAGATCAGTTTAAGGCCCCAGCTGCCTGGTTGAGAAACACTCTTCAAATCTCTTACTTTCTCTCTCTGATTTTGTCTACAGTGCGGAGAGGTATGACCCCCTGACCAGTACTTGGACCTCCATTGCTGCCATGAGCACCAGGCGGAGATACGTCAGAGTGGCCACACTAGGTGAGTTATCAAATACGTTTCAACGGTATGTTTTATTTAGTAATTGGAAAGGTTTGTCCTGTAGTACAAGAAGCAAACTGGGGCACAGTAACCATAGCAATCATAAGCCTGATTTGCTTTGTGTTTGTTATGTCAGATGGCAGTCTGTATGCAGTCGGTGGGTACGATAGCTCCTCCCACTTAGCCACAGTGGAAAAGTATGACCCGCAGGTAGGTGGTACAATTCTCTGTAAAATGAAACTGTCTCCAGGGTGTTAAAGTTTTATCTACATGAAGTAAATCTATCATTATTTCACCACTCCTTTTTTCAGAGTAACACATGGACTGCCATTGCCAACATGCTGAGCAGGAGAAGCAGTGCGGGGGTGGCAGTATTGGAGGGCATGCTTTATGTTGCTGGGGGCAATGATGGCACCAGCTGCCTAAATTCAGTAGAAAGATACAATCCTAAAACCAACACCTGGGAAGGAGTGGCTCCCATGAACATCCGCAGGTTTGATAGTGGCCTTCATGGACACCCCATAAATTATGAGTAGTAATTACTATGTAGTGTTACTGTGTAGTGTTACAAATATGGATGTCAAAAGTAACAACACTTCAATAACATCCATTCTAAAAACATAGTAATTTAACTATTTAATTATTATTAATATAACTTATTTTCCAGTGCTTGTAGTCTATTTGGTCTGTTGCTTCTAATTTATTTCATTGTTCTTTATTTGATTACTGACTGTTGACTTGAATAATTAGTAAGAAAAAATCAAATAATTGGTTTCAAAGATTTCTACTAAGATAAAATTATCAAAATAAAAGTGTGTTAACTAGCTTATTAGTTTTTGATGTTGTATATAAATTGCCTTTGAGAATTATTTACTGATAATGCTATAGACTACTGAAAACTGAGTCAACGGTAGTTAAGAGCATGGCATTTACATTTTACATTTAGTCATTTAGCTGACGCTTTTATCCAAAGCGACTTACAAATGAGGACAAGGAAGCAACTTCAACTACAATAAGAGGCAACAGTGAATGGACATAGACAAGACAGGACACCCCAAATCTACAAATCTAGTAGATTTGTAGAAAATATTAGTAGATTTGACACCCCAAATGGCAAATCTACAAAACCTGGTACAGCTTTTAATGCAGCTTTATTCTCTTGATCTTTAGGAGCACTCATGACCTGGTTGCAATGGATGGCTGGCTGTATGCAGTCGGAGGCAATGACGGCAGCTCTAGTCTTAATTCCATAGAGAAGTACAACCCCCGTAGCAACAAGTGGGTTGCGGCCTCATGCATGTTTACCCGCCGCAGCAGCGTGGGAGTTGCTGTCCTAGAGCTTCTCAACTTTCCTCCACCTTCCTCTCCCACTCTTTCTGTTTCCTCCACCAGTCTTTGACAAAGGGTAAAGACCCGTCTTAGCTCCAGCAGCCTGCCCTGCGTGGCCAAGAGGCGCAACTGTTCAGTGTGATCACTGGACAATGAAGAGTGTTTTAGGGGCCACAGCGCCCTCCCTCTGCCTGGAGGAACACGACAGCATTCCACAGATCATGAGGGGAAACAAGGGGAAACAAAACACACCCTCACACACTTTAGACCTCCACAGTCCTTATCCTTGAGAAAACCCAGTGCTTGAAAGTGCAAAATAATATTGCTCTGCCATTTTGCGGTCACTTTGTGTATGATGTATATCTAAATGTAAATGTAATTTATGTTTGATTTCTTTTTTCAGATATTAATATATATATATAAAAAACAACAACTTTAGGAATGTAGCTCTTGACAGGATCTGCCGCGCATGTTTACAAAAATTGTTTTGGCAGACAATAATATTGTAGTGCTGCTGTGCCACACTAGGTGGCAGTAATGCGCAATGCTGCCCGGTCTCACCTCTGACTCACATGGGCATGTAGAAGCAGAAAAAAAATTCTCACAAAAAGGTGGCTGGCCTACACTTTGTACACATAAGTGTGATGAAATCATGTTGACAACATAATATATGGTTCATGTATTTTCTTATTTATTTATCTAATGTAATATATAAACATATGACACTATTTCGGAAATGTTTGAAGGACCACCTCTGTCTTTATACAGGGAGGATATAGTTTTTTGGACATGCTTAAAACATATCAGAAACGCATTAGTGTTGTGAAGATTGGTATGAAATGTGATTTTTAGGGAGCGGATGAAGTATGTTGATGTTTTAGCAGTTGTGTTCAGTTGTACAATAGAAAAGAGAGTATATGAATACAAACGTAATATTATGACACGTCAATACGAACCAGGTAAAATGTCCAACTTAAAACAATAGCCATACCTAAACTATAACTAGCTGTGACATACAAGCTGCACTTTCTTATTGCTCATGTTTTCAAAAGGGTGATTGGTGCTCAAAATGAGTTTTGATTAACCTGTAAATAATGGGTAGTCAGTATTCCGGAGAGTTTAATATCAAGTCCTATCAGTGAAATGGCTCCTATAAGCTTCTTTATGTTGCCTCATTTATTGTCCTCAGCTATTTTTGTTATATGTCAGATTTTAAATGTTTGCATTTTTATTTCTCAAGCCATTAGACCACATGAACATGTTATATTTCTCAAAAAATACCATAAATGTAAACTCATACCACTGTATTTGGCATTTTCGAACCATTGCTTATTTGCCAGGGTTGTCATTTTGTAAAATTTGTTCAGCTGTAGATAGTTTGTGTTGTATTGTAACGTCATTGGTAACGGCGACTACCAATGCGTCTTACCTCAGATGGGGAGGTTACTGGTTAACAGCAGTTAGGTTACTTTAACCTGATGGGAGCACAACTCACCCTAAAACAATACAAGACTAGTCAATCTTGCTCACTACCATTTCACGTATATTTGGAAATGTAGCATAGTATTATATAATTTCAAAACTTCTGAGAAGTTACGATTTATTTTCCTTGTTTTAAGGACTTGATTTAGAGAAACTCATTGCAGGCTGGTGTAAGTTGATGTTCAGGGAGATCAGAGTATGTATGTGTGTATAAAGACCGCAGAACTAATTCTATAGTGCTAATGAGTCGTGCACTTTCTTAATGACTGAGTATATACATACATAACACCACAGGGCGACCATCCCCCCCACAGAACGGAATCATGTATATAACCAAATATCCTGAAACGTTGTGCAATGTTTATGTGCTGTGGCTTTGTTTTTTATTGTATTGTTGCTAAATGTGCCATTAATTATATTGTGCTGGTTATGTTTAGCTGTATTTAAGAACAAATGTCAAAAATGAGTTTTGCACTAATGTCAACTGGAGCAATACACTGCTGTAAAAACCACAACACTACTGTAAATGAAATAAAGCTGTTTTCAGGTGGAACGCTGCGTAATGAACTGCTTGAATAACAACACATATACACATTATTAATGGGTGATTACTGTTATGAAGTACATTTTTCATGTTCCTAATCATGTCATAATGTTAAATCTATTTTACTCCTTTGCAATATCACTGACAAAAGACCAGTACATTGATGACATTACGCTCCAGGAAGTGACATCATTTTGGTGGAAAAACAACAGCACAAACTACAGCACACTAAACTGTTTTCAGTTTTGATGTAGTTTTAGTTAACTAGCAACCTTTCACTGAACAGTGGTGAACTTAAACTCTTCCCTCATGACAAGCCTTCTTAATACATGTTTTGAATGTCCAGTATACGCTTTTATAAAAAAATTACAAATAAAATTGTAACACAAGCATCTTTGTTAAAAATTACACAACAACCACATTATCCATTATTTGAATAGATGTTTTTTTAAACAACGAAACCCTTCCAGTGTTTATGTTTTCTAATTTGCGGACAGAACACGTTACATATACTTCACCTAATGGATCATGAGTTAATGAGCTATGGGATTTTAGGATGGAGATTGGGGTATCATTTGAAGCCCAGTATTTTCCCAGTGGGCTCTGCTCTGTGACTGATCCGATAGGACAGCTGCGCGTTCTCGCTTTACCCTCCGTGACCTCAGCCACACGGCACGTACACCTGTGCTGTGCCATTACGCACACGCACAGACACATTTAAGCAGTACATCTGATATGAGCGGGACGTACGCTGGAATCGCCTTTGAGGAGACGATAGCGTATGACCGCGTAGCATTGTCTTATGTTATTTTAGCATATGTTAGCGTATTACCCCGGATAGCCGTCTGTTGTTAGGCAAGCCCGGTCTGTGAAAGAAAGTTGCTCGGGGGTCAAGCACTGTCTAATGCCACTGCGCATGTCTCAAACAGAAGTCGCTCTTCTGCGCTCTTGTGAGAGCGAATAATGAGTTCACAGCCTGGAAAGGCAGCTGCAGCCATAGCTACACACATTAACACAGCCCTGCTGTCTGTCCAGATCCACTCACCATACATAAACGTATTTTTATTTATATTTTTTATTCACCTGTGCTCTGTCTACACAGTTCTCTGGTTTTCATGCAGTGCATGAAACCCATTTTAAAAATGCAATTTTATCTTACAAGATATGCACGTAAGTTATCGATTGGTTCTAATTATTCTTTTAAGATGTTTTGATGGTAAAGTGACCAGGACTGAAATGTAAAAGTTTGTAAGTTCACTTTAAAACAAGTTCTCCCAGTTCTTGATTTTTCTGTTATTTATAATAGTGTGGGTAACACGCTCAAACTTGTCTAGTGTCCTCAAACTGGCACTAAACTTACAAAAGTAAATCTAAACAATGCTTTGCAGTAATGACATCAGGGCACAAATGTATTTGTATGTATTAACATATGTATGTGTTCCTGTAGCTCAACTGGCAGATCATTGTGTTAGCAATGAAAGGTGGTGGGTTCAATTCCCAGCGAATACACATACTGATCAAATGTATTTGTGCCAAATGTGTAAATGTATTAAACAAAAAATACAACAGCAAAAGTTAGTGTTATTAAATGAAGAATGATGAGTAACACTAAATGAAGAAGAATGTTTTATTCTTGGTCAGCAGACAGCGAAGGAGAAAACGTACCGTCTTACTGAACATAAGCTTAAGCTCGTTCATTGTGATCTTTGTGTTTACAATGGCTTAAAGCTTATGGCAGTTAACTGAAAAAACAATTTTAAGATCTTATGGTCAATAAACTGCACAGTACACTGTTATAAAGATGAAACACTTGGATGTTTAATCTTTAATTTGGCGCTCTATCGCTGTCAGTCATTTGTTTAGTTAACAAGAAATTCCACAAAATATTCCATGAAAAATCTGACACCTGTTTGATGTGTCCCTTCAAAGTCTAATTTATTCCCCCTCTTACACCTTGTTTTTTGTTCTGTGAGAACTCTGACACCCGTGGCTCTCTCTTACACACGTGGTCCACTCAAAACAGCAAGAGGTGTGAAGTTAGCACCCCTAATGAACCCAGCGTGTCTGAAAAAACATTGAAGGGAGACATCCAGACAGGACCGTCCCAATGGCCCTGATGAATGCACAGCCTTATGCAGGTATGTCTGTGTACTGATATTCACTGCTTTGTGGGGACCAAATGTCCATACGAGTATAGTAATACCAATGCATTTTGACTTTTGAGGTCTTTTTTTTACTTTGTGGGACATTTTTTAAGAAACAAGCTTATAAATCATACAGAAAGGTCTTTTTTGAAAATCTAAAAATGCAGAAAGGTTTTTGTGAGGGTTAGGTTTTAGGGGAAAGAATATACAGTTTGCACAGTATAAAAACCCTTACGTCTATGTAATGTCTCCATAAAACATGAACCCGTGTGTTTGTGTGTGTGTGTGTGTGTGTGAGTGAGAGAGAGAGAGAGATCGTGACTATTAGTGTACACACACAATGCTAAGAAAGGAGTATGTCAGTGTGTTTAGTATGTTCAGATAAAGATTTATGATATGAACGAGAGTTGATAGAGTCTGACAGTATTGATTATACCTGTGTCATAATGATGTATAACACTTAAAGCCACAGATCAATGCGTTTGGGAGTTCTCTTTTCCTGTACATTCTCTATTAAACTTTGAATCTGAGAATAGCAGTGTGGTTGAATGGTGAATTATTATAAGAGATGTTATCGTAGCAGAGTGGGTGGTCTAAAACCAGGTCAAAGTGGCTGCAGTGAGTATTAAGGATATGAATCATAAGTGAATGGTGAATGAGGATTAAATATTTTTTCCTCCGTTTGTTTAAAAACGAGTGTATTCACAGGCTAAGCATTTAGTCCCATAGGATGCAAACTAGAAAATGCCTTCAGATGAGGAAATAAGTCATTGTTTTGAGTAAGACTGGAAGAAGAGCTGCTCTCATAAAAAATGTTGTACAATGTTGAGATTGGCATGTTCTTCCATGTCCTTCCATTTCCCTTTGTGCCCCGTTTCAAAATGTGATCAGCATTTCAAATACAAGCATTTCAATAGCAAATACTAGCGATTCCATTGTCATTTTCAAACTGAACGGCTAGAATGTAAAATTTTCTCTTTCTCTTTATTTTATTTAAAATAATACTTACACTACATATTACATTTATAATTATATTTATAGCTTCTATTATGATATTTGAGACCCTTAGTATCGGCTGTGAAGGATATAAACCCTGAGTGACCGTTAAAAATCACACACTAATAACCACATATATTGATATGGGGAAATCTGACATACACCCCTTCAATTACGCTCTCGAAACTCTCCATCGGGAACAGACAGAAACCCACATGACAGCAAATCAGATTTTCCCAGACTATGTCAGATGTTTCACAGGGTTTTTTATGAAACTGTAATTTCCTTTAGGAGCCTCAGCGCTTGTTACACAGTGAGTGCCTCATGACTCATCATGTAACTCTTGAGTGTTTCAGGAGCGAGCTGGGGAATGATACAACATCCATTTTTCCATGACATCGCTAAGCTGATACTGAACAGAAGAGCTCTCTCATGCGTGTATTTCTTTCATCGCCAACTTATATTATAAAGACAGAGGCTGTTTGCTGCTTCATAAAATGAATGTTAACCCATTTGAAGTGTCACAGAATTTATGGCCACATAAACCAGATTCTTGTTTTATTATGTTGCAGTTTAGCTGTGTTAAAGTTCAATTCTTTGGAGACAATAAACTGGTATACGTGCTCACATGAGCCAAATAATAGTAAAAACGTGCCGTGGCTCTTTAAAGCTTCTCAAACAGAAATGTGGTAGATGGAATGTGACAGTTTGGCGCCTCCGGCTTGGTTCCTCTTACAATTCCTGGTTTAGCTGGTTTGATCAGCAGCCGCCCACATAGAAACAATGAATGAAAGTTGAATTTTTGTTGGCTGTTTAAAAATATGTCATAGGAACGAAAACCAAACTATTTATAGTGAAAGCAGAAATGCATGGAATTTACTGTAGTTATTATAATGTCAATTAGAAGCACTAAAACCAATTTTTCGGACAAAAGGGCCTTTTCTAAACAGAATTCCTAACAGCCTTCTACAATAGTCGATTAGCACAGACAGGTGACATCAAAGACGCAGCTGTAATTTCATTTGTTATACTGGAAAACTTTTGATGCAATCTGCATGTCTGACAGCCCCATATATATGGAATACAAACTCTCAGCAGGATTAGATTAACTTGTGCTGGCTCTTTGACTGCATACAGGGAGTGTTGCTCCTTTAATTTGATTAGATCATATCTCACACTTTTGCAAATATGCATGGACTCTGCTGTCACAGGCAGCACGTTTAAAGCAAATACAAGTGAATGAAATGTGACTCCCTGCTCAAACATACTGTATGTCCTTAAATGCACATTCAT
>JAZGTI010008458.1:0-15399 GCA_036877585.1 Botia kubotai | reverse complement strand
CAAAAATGTGAAACTCCGCCTATGACCTACGTTAACATTGCAGTTGACTTGAGTTAAAAAAAAAACTTTTAGACAAAGAATTTGTATCCCTTGTCCAGCATCACTTTGGTATGCTTTTTCACCAAGCGAACCACATATTCTTGGCCAAATTGTAGCAACAGAGAGGATGTCTTCCGATGTGCTGGCGCCACTGTTTCGGTAGTCAAACCGAAAAAACGATACATCTCAAACTTTTTCAGCAGGAGGCCACCCCAAAAGAAAACTTGTGATGAAAACATTGTCAAACATACGATCTTACGATTTTGGATTATACCAAAAACAAATGACTTATATTGTCTTATATTGTAAAATTGTACTTATAGAAAACAGTCCTTATCCTCTGCAAGCTTGACTGTATCTATTTACTGTAGTGATACCTGTGAAATATGTTCAATATTATGATGAGTTGCAAGTATCACACATTTATTTTTTTGCAATCTCTGCTTCATTACAGAATGAATTTGAATGAGGTGGCAGAGATTTACCAGCAGAAAAACAAAACATGGTTTATTCTCGGTGCTTCTGGAGAAACTGGAAGAGAGCTACTAAAGGAAATAATAGGGAGCAGCATATTCTCCAGGATCACTGTCATTGGACGGCGGCAGTTAAATTTTGAGGATAAAGCCTATGGAAATTTGGTAATGTGGCAAGTGTTTGTAAAGTCAACATAAGAGGCCCTGAAAATATTTATCCTGTCAACAAACTTGCATGAACATCATTGCACTAGATAACAAAACATGAAACCAGGCAGCATTCAAAAGCAAAAGATTTTCAACGTAAAAAATAGATATACTGTTCATTTATTTGGGCACCTTTTGGTTGTGTAAAATTGTGGGGAAAAGTCCAGCATAATTCCTGCCCAGATGCTACGTGAATTGATATTTTGTTATCTAATGCAATGAAAGTAATATACAGTATGTTAGTTATGTTAAGTATTAATATAGTTATATTTTAATATAATATAGTTATAATTTTAGTTATATATTAAGTGTTGTCAAAATAGTTCTGGTGGCATTGTGAGAAAAAGGATGTGGTAAAAATAAAATTTTTTAAACTGTTAATTTGCTTTCCCTTTAGGTGCAGAAGGTGGTTGATTTTGAAAAGCTGGACAAGTATGCTGAAGCATTTCAGGGCCATGATGTGGGATACTGTTGTATAGGAACAACCAAAGCCAAAGCAGGAGCTGTATGTTTTAGATGTTGTAGTTAACTGAATGTATTTAAAACGTATAGATAGATTAGATTCAACTTTATTGTCATTATGTACAAGTACAGAGCTATTGAAATGCAGTTAGTATCTAACCATAAGTGTAAGAATATAGTGATTTTATATACAGATAATTGCTTAATTAATTGCATTAATACAGTCAGAAAATAAAAAAATAATTATTAATTGAAATGATTGCTAAGCCATGAAATAATAAAAAGAAGAAAAAAACATGTTTCAAACAAATAAATTCTAAACAACAATGCAAAATTAATAAAAAGTAAATAAATGCTATAATAAATGCTAATAATACAATGATGTATAAGACTATTATCTTAATAACAATTACCTTATATAAGTTTTACCTCATATATAATAATTACCTTAATAACTAATTAAGTTTCAATGGTTAACGTTATGTAAATGTTTCTATTGGCTACAGGAAGGGTTTGTGCGTGTAGATCATGACGACGTACTCAAAGCAGCAGAACTTGCCAAAGCAGAAGGCTGCTTTCATTTTCACCTGGAATCATCCAGGGGGGCAGACAAAGCTAGCAGCTTTCTCTACCTAAAAACTAAGGTACCACATAAACTTGTGCTATGGTAAAAGTTGTTGAAATATATTTTAGTAGTTGTTGGATGTTTGTATGCCCACTTGACTAAAGGCAGTCTCACTGACTAATTAATGTGGACATGTCTCTACAGGATATGCACAATTAAGTGCTGTCCACAAAGAAAGTGGCATAAAATGACTACAACTATTCTGTATTTGCAGGGACAGGTTGAAGCAGACATTAAGTTCTTGGCTTTGAGCGTCTCTCCATTTATCGACCAGCGTTAGTTATTTAAACTTTTTTTGGTCTTGAATTACTACAGTACAGTCTGTTCCTGTACAGCTTTAAATAATCCTTTCCCTGTTATTTTTTTACGCTACTTTGACTTAATTGTTTTGACTAATTTTTATTCTAGGGTGTTATTGGTGGACAGACAGGAGAGCAGGCTTGCTGAGTGGATGGTCAGGAAATGTTTTGGTCAATTCTCCTCTGTTTTCCCTACTTTAATGTCTATCCCTATCATGTCTGTGGCCAAAGTGATGGTAGCCAACACACTACAAGGAGGGGCCATATACAATCTTGGGAAAATAGAATGAATAAAATAAGTATGATAGTATGATAAGTGCATTTATACTGTGGTGTCTTTAGAACGATTAGCCAAAATATTGTTTTAAAGCTGTTTTACTGCTGTTTGTTGAAGCTGTTTGAATTAACATGTAAATATAAAAAAAACACACAACACTCTGTGTAGTACAAAGTATATATTGTGTTTTTGTCCTGCACTCTGTACTACAGATAAATATGCATACATTCAGAAAAAACAAGTGGTAATTGTATATGAGCAACTGTGTGTCCAAGTGATTAAGTTAATTGGTTTTGACATAAAACATAATTGCTGAAATAGTCTCAGTTGACTAACACATTAATGACACTTTAATTACCTAAAATTGGCATAATAAACTTAACAGTTTAGGAGCAAACTGTAGTTTTGAACAGCAGAAATCCAACTGCACTTACTAGTACAAATCCAACTGCATTTGCAAATGCTTAACGTTTTTTAGGATAAGAAAAATAAATGTAATACAATGTGTCCATGTTATTTTAAAACAGATAAAACAACAGAAAGATAAGTCTGATTAGCCATTGGTTTGGGTAGAGGAAACGGCATAGAGAACATGTTTTGTTAGTATGCAACAGAAGGACAATAACATTTGACAGTACAAGGCTGCTGTAGACGATTAAGTAAACAGCGACTTTCTATGGTGATGAAGGGGATGTGCAGTTGAATGCGGTTGACCCGGAAGAGTTAAACCTACACAGAGGAAAGAACAACATGGCAGCGTACACTGGTACATGTGAATTTGTTAAACGTGATAATATCCTTCCATAGCGATTAAAAAATAAAAATGTTACCGTATTTACAGCAAATATGCCATTTCCAGATAGTTTAGTCAGACATTTTCTCTACCGTTAGTTATATCAGAGCCGTTCTAACTTGATATTTTTCTGATGTTAAAATACGTGTCAGTGTTAAGGATTCTGAACGTATTTTTTTTGTAGCGGAACATGACGGTGAGCTGTGTGATGATGTACCTGGGTTGTCTGACAGTGATGATGAACAGTTGCAGTCAATGGAAGGGGGATCTGAGCAAATATCTGTCCTATGTGTGTTTTGTCAAAGGTAAGACTTAATAGAAAGCATTCGTGAGAAAACTAATTAAAATACGGTAAACTCAACCAGAGATCCCGACTCAAGCTTTCGGATTTCTTTAATATTTTTACAGAAGCAAGACCAACGTAAATAGTAACGAAAGCCAAAAGTATTAATTGCCATTGACAAATAGTTTTTGAGTAATCCACTAATTAGTAGAGGGGGTCAAAATGACAATTTTTAGCTGAAATAGATTGGTAGATCTGTTGGTAAAATCTGTTGACCTCCTTATCCTTATTGCATTGTATGCCAGTGGCGACAGTTCAGAAATAACCAGTAACAGAAATTCAATTAGGTATTAATGGAAACATTCGGTTCCTTGTAATATACTTATGTACAAGGCTTTGTTTTTAATAATTTATAGTACCTGCATGCCTATTTGTCATTTTAAACAGGATTTTCTTTTGACATTTTTTGACAATAAAGATAAAAGGCATTTCAAATTCATGACAATTTAAGATCTATAATTAGACTCTAGATTTATAATCTATAGCTATAGATTTATAATCTTTTTCCATACACAACTCAACTTCTACCTTTTGTACCTATTTCTCACTTAAAACAGGACTCTCTGCTCTGTTCCTGATACATTCAAACACTGTAAGGCAGACCATGCTATGGATATTCCAGAATTTGTCAATAAATACAGTAAGTATTTCAACCCAGAAGTGGTTGGATAATCACTAAATGATATTTAATATCTTCAAATATGAATTTGTTTTATTTCTCTGTAGGGCTTGATGATTATGGATATATAAAGATGATAAACTACATCAGAGCGACTGTAAGTGTACTTTCTATCATGTGGTGCATTTTGATGTAGCTTGGACGAGTTAAAGACTGATTCGTGTGATCTTTTGCAGAAGTGCTCTGCAGAGAGTTTGATGATTTCAAATGATCCGCTGCCATGGGACGGTGATGAATATATGAAGCCAGTCTTGACTGATGACCCATTACTGCAGATAGGTATGGGATTTATTTATTTATTTTGATCTTTGACTTTGTTTTACTTGAACATGGGGATGAATTCTTATTTCTTTCTGGACTTACGAAATTGACTATTTTCAGTTTTTTTGTCTTATAAAAACATAAAAACCTCAAACCGAAAGGTTTCATTACATCACCACATATAAAATAAACAAACAGTACAAAAAAATAAACAGTACAAAAAATAAACAGTACAATTTTCTGTTTTTTGCTGCATGCATGCATTTGCATATACGTATTATGTCTATAAATTGGTTTTAATAAAGTATGTGTCATGGAACAGAAGAGTTGCCCCAGACAATTCTCATTTTCTTCCATGGTTTCTTCTTCATATAACTGTGTCTTAAGTAGCTATCATTGCCACTTTTGACTTTCTTATGGGGGATTTGTAAGACACAAGTCTTTGTAAAGCTGTTTTTGATATTGTAAAAAGCACTCTACAATAGAAATTTAATTAAACAGTTTTGAAACTGCCATGTGTTGCTTCTTTGTGTCACAGATGTAGAAGAGCTGAGTGGGGCCACAGCCATGATGTTAAGCCCCTCAACTGAAAATCAGGTATTTGTGCTGCTTCAGAGAGCCAAACAGGCTAATGAAAGAGCACAGAGAGCTGAAGAAGCTCTGGCTCGAGCCATGGAAGATCTGCACAAGCTCAAGTCAGTATAACACTCATCCAGATGATTTGATTATATGCGCTTGTTTACTGAGAATCTGCCATTGGTTTTATTTAGCAATATGTTTTGGTAAAAGCCTTTGCCAAGTGGATAAGTCTAAATGTCTTTCATATTTCATCATCCCAGTTCTTTTTAGCCCATGCAATATTTTTAATCATTTGTAGCAGTGATTTGTAACTACATATCCAAAATAGCATTGTTGAGGTTTCTAGGTGAATTCATAGCATTTCAGGTGTGCCCATTTGAAAGTGTTTTGCTTTAACATTAACCAGAGTAGCTTGCTGAATTTAGAGTACATATCTTTTATTATATGTGCAAGAGAAGGTGAATAAAATAAACATGTATTTTTGTAAACATGTTTTTTGGTAAATGTTTTAAAAAAGTTATTGTAGCACATGACTGAGCTTAAAGAGTAGTTGTATAATTTGTAAATGTATAATTGGTCCAACAGGGGACAGCATAAAGTTCATTTTCAAAGACACCCTGGGGTGTGGATAGAGGTGTAAAAAAAGAGGCGGGGCAGTAAAAGTTAGAGAGAGGGTAAAATTCCACTGCAGTGCTTAAGAATTTGACCGTTTACATGTACAAACACATGTGCTAGAATGACTGACCAAACCGTCCTTATTGTTTGCGTTGCCTCAGATTGCTGGCACAAGGTCTAGTGCTAAACGCAGACACAAGCCATGGCACTTCCTGCTTGGGGCCTATTGTTGAGTTGAGAGACGATGAAGATGAGGCCTACTTTAGCTCTTATGGACATTACAGCATCCATGAAGAGATGTTAAAGGTACGTCTGTCCCCTACTATCTGCCAGATTGATAAGAAGGTTATAAGCAAATAGTTTTGTACTCGCACACTGTACAAACTCGATTTGCCTGGTTTGATGTTATTTTTACCACAAGCCACATTCTATAGTGAAATTTCAACTCTCTTTCAAGATGTTGTTTGAGCATAGTAACTGCAGTAAGGAAGATTATAGTGAGGATAGTTTGGATCATTGGCTCTCATACCGCAGTGTATTGTGCAGGGGGCCAGTGATTGGTGCTTCCTCTTACATTGCATTAAATGCACATTTGCGTCAGTTGAAACTGTAACGCTCTCTGCAGAGCAGAGACAAGCTGTATGGTGCAGCGCCAGGGCTGACACTGTTTATTATCCATCATAATAACAATGCCATTTACCATTATAGCCTAAGGAAATGCTTTTTAACCCTTTAGCAGCTAACACACGTAATGTAAGGAAAGTTACGTAAAGGCATTTATTGTTGCATGTTGAAGAGGCAATGAGATAAGTTTAATGCCCAAAATCACAGCATATAGGTGTTTAATTTGACATTCCTTTTTAACAGCTTTCAAGCAAAAAACGAAAAGGAATGCAGATGAGTCACTGTAACCAGATGCTAATAGAACTTTATAAATAATGGTGCAAAATTGATGCTAAATTCAGATTAAATCATTCAGATTAAAAAATTCAAACCATTTCAAAAGGAATGTTAATGTACGTTCTACAACGTGCAATCAGTCTGAAGGGGATCAAATAAAAACAAATTAAACAACCTATTAAATTCATCATTTTAAAACTTTATCCAGTGGGGTCTTATTTGCTCCCCAATGGCCTCTGCCTTCTGGAGCTTTTGTATTAAACTGATATAAACTTAAAGTCTGAAATGTAAACGCCTTACAGCATCATGCATGTTTGGCATAAGGGTGGTACTTAGTCATTTCTGGCTGAAATTATGCTGGCAAAGCAAGAAGTGTCAGGGTCAGTTTTAATTTTTCATCCCCACACCTGACAACAGTGACATCCTTTCATCTGAAAAATCATTACCAGTTACATATCAGATTTTTATTTAATGCTGCTTATGCATTGTTAATTTGATTTCCAGCGTGGTCCATGATGGAAACTGATCAGATATAACTGTGGACAAGCCTGTTTTAATACATTGAAATTATATTTTTGCTTTGAATGATTGGATCGTGTTTCACGATTTCTCACAGGGATGGGTGCTTTCTGTCTTTCTAATAGAAAACAGAAAAATTATACCATGTCATTACTCTTTCTTTCTCTTTTTGCTTGTCTTTTTTCTGACAGGACAATGTGCGCACTGAAAGCTATAGAGACTTCATGTATCGCAACATGGATGTCTTCAAGGACAAGGTGAGTATGGGAGATTTATAATGCCCAGGCATGCTTAGACAGGTGTAGATGACAGCGCTTCTAAAGTGTCCCTATTTTGCCATTTTAAAGATTGCAAAACTTCCAACAACCAGTTTACCTGCCTCCAAGTTAAAAAAAAACCCACTGTCATTAATATGCATTTAATATCATGTAATTTCTCGTGAGCCCAATCTGCTCTGATTTGTCAGCTGGTGCAATCTATTGTGATTGGTATTCTTGCATACACTGTGTATTGGAAACAAAATGCTCATTATCATAATCAAATTTCAGCCCCGGAGGCTTATCAATCCTCAGAGATACTCTAAGAATAGAAAAAAGGCATCAATTTGACCTTTTTGTGTCTGAAGAAGATACAGATGTGGTCACTCCAGACTCCATTGCAAGCACGACTTAAAGTGGTACATTGTGATACGATAGCAATGCTATTTTATTTCTAATTTATTAAGGTGCATGTGGGAACTGTATCGGAATCCCAAAGCAAAACTGAATGCACACAACACTAAACAGATTTTTATTTGCTTATGTTAAAAACCATGTATCATTTTCATTCCACTTCACAATTATGTACTAAAATAGTCTCAATAAAAAACATTTAAGTTTGTGGTTGTAATGTAACAAAATGTGGAAAAGTTCAAGGGGTATGAATAATTTTGCAAGGCACTTTAAGTAGGGCTCCTATATGCCAACTGCAGTGAGCTTATAACAGGGTAATACTACTGCCACGCACGCACACACACAAACACTGTACTGGCCTGTATATGAAATACCCAGCTCATATACAGACCATTTATTCTGCATCAACATTGGTTAGATGGATGGCGGGGACAACAAGCACCTTATCTCAGCCATCATGGTTTAGCCAATGGTCTTTGGAAAATACGGGTTTGACCCTGTCAGAATGATAAATGCCTTCTGTTTTTATTACATATCTGCATGCATAAGATGACAAAGACAAGCTGGCAGTTCCCAGCGGTCACATAGTATGTAAAGGTTACATGATGCTCCTTTAACCTGCAGGTGGTGCTTGATATCGGCTGCGGTACGGGAATCCTCTCCATGTTTGCTGCTAAAGCAGGAGCGAAAAAAGTCATTGCTGTCGACCAGTCTGAGATAATTTACCAAGCTATGGACATTGTGAGGTGAGTTAATATTGTTATGTAGTTATGGACTGGGTCTTTTATGAGAAAATATAGTATATGAGAAAACCCCTCTTGGGCTGAGTGCAGTTGTTTTTAAAAAGAACAGAATCTACTGCCCAAATCTAAAGATTAGATGCAGGCAGAGGAATAAAAAGAAAATTAAAGTTTAATTTTGTAGCTTGTTAAGTCGCTGTTGCACCAAGATAATACATAATATCTACATAATATGCGCCTACTTAATATCTGTGTGTTTTGCAGGGTGGTCTTAATAGGTAAAGATGCCTGATGTATTGTATAGTTTTAAACAGGATAATGAACCATCTCATGTATTGTTGAATGCTAAATAAATACATGAATATTAAAGAATTAAAAGCTGGCAAAAGTACATTTATAAGGGTTGAAAGGGCACCCCATAGACTTCCATTTTAAGTACATAACCATTAACATATTATATTAGTTTTTTGTTTACATGTAATAATATAGCGGATACTTTTATACAAATCTATTCATAAAAAAATCTCAAGTCTTTTTTTATAAAGGAGCCAACAGTGTTAACAGCACTGCAGTGACGTTTCAAAAATAAACTGCATGGAACTATTGAAAAGTAGAGGGTCTTTGTTTTTTATTTATATGAAGTCCCTTTATACAAATGAGGGTGTGTCAGTATTCACTAAACTATGTTTTGTCATAATGATAATAGCTTTACTCATTTTATTAGGAATGTTCCTTTTTGGCAGGTTAAACAGTTTAGAGAAAGGATGTTTGTCTGAGTGTCTCCTACAGTATTGATCTGATCTTTATCTCTTAAAATACAATCTTTTATATAAATTAACATGCACATAATATCTGACATTCACAATCTTCACTGAATATTCCTTTCAATAGGTACAAATTACCTAGGTCTTTTAATTAGGGGCTTCTATTGCTTTTGTATTTTGTTTTTTTTACTCCTGTGTTTTTACAAATTTGACTACTTAAATATGTAGGTAAATTTCTGTATTAAACTTTTTTTTGTTTGTTCTGTGTTTGTTCTCATCTTATGTTTTTTTCATTTTGAGTTCATTCTCATCTGTACCTCTGAACCTGATGCTTCTCAGAAAACGATACATTTTAAAGTATGTTCTAAGTGTAATGTAAGTGATACACTTTTAACTGCCAGTTAGTGGCGCTATAACTGTGACTCACAATAGCCACATCATTGTGATACATGTGAACATATTTTCCAAGTTTGATGTAAATCAGTCGATGCATGCAGAAAATATGAGAGACCTGTTCCATTTATTGCCATAAATTGATTGCCTCACCATGGCAACACTGTTAAAATGTCAACAATCTGTTTACAGTTTACTGTGACTCATGACCTCTATGTCATCAGTCCCTAGGACCAAACATACAGCTCAAGTTGAAATCACTCAATTCACGCAGAAGATAAGACTTTTCCTGTTTCCTTTTTTTCCCGTAAATTTGCCTCACCGTGGCAACACAGTTCGAGATGTCAAAAATCCCTTAGCATTTTAACATGTCTTGGCATAATATTTGCTAAATTTGGTAACAATCCTATAAACCCACTAGAAGAAGTATTTAAAAACTCATAGCATGAAAATCCGCAGTTTTGACAAAATGGTAGTTTGGAGGATAATCCAGTCTGTCATCACTTAATAGCCAAGATGGAGCAACATTCTTTAAGCATTTTCCCTAAACAAAGTGAGGAAACAAAATGATGGTAAGTTTAATAAAGTAAAAGTGACATTGTTCTCTAAATTAACTCAGTAATGAGATTAGTGTTTCCCTGCTCAAAATAGTCCAGCTATTTTGGATAGTTGGTGCACTACACTGAGATTCTGGAAGAGTGTGATAGCAAGAAGGTGTTGCGATAAGGATTGTCAGGTCAGAGATGTGCTCAGCAACCTTGAGTAATGACTCTGTGCGTAGTAACATTAGCTGACTCAATGAAAATTGAGTATTTAGATAGTTTGATACATGCAGATGCTTACACGCATACAAACTGGTCCACAGTAGTTTGTTGACTTTTAGTGCTAAAGTTCATGGTGGAGGTACTGTTGTATTGGAAACGTTTGGATTGTTGTTCTGGCGAGGTGTGTATAATTTGGATGAATTAGTAGGCATCTTTAAGGAAATTCACCCCCAGCCAAATTATGGTAATTCAAAAGAAATGCCATGCTTTTTATCATTATTTTAGATTGCATTTCAAATATTAATGTTTTCCCAATCAAATAATTATCCTTTGCATGATTTGCAACAAGAAATAGTTTTTGTTTAATTCAAATACGTTTTATCAAAATGTTACTTTATTAATATACTAAAAAATACAAATTTATTGTTTTTTATTATTTGTTGTTCTGTAGATCAAATAAACTTGAGGACTGTATCACATTGATCAAGGGCAGGATAGAGGAAACAAACCTGCCTGTGGAAAAAGTGGACATAATTGTTTCAGAGTGGATGGTAAGCAAAATGTTTTAATTCATTTTTTTAATATAATCTATATTAATAATATAAAAATTACAAAAACAAAATACATTCATTCAACATTTTTATATCTTTAAAATGCATTGTTCAAAACAATTTTCCAATAAATCTCTTCTTTAAAAGCAACTGTATTTGGTTTCAACTCAAATAAAGCATAAAGTATTCCAAGCTTTCATTCTGCTGATACCTTGATGATATAAGCTTTTACTGCTCAGTCATTTTTTTTAACCTGCTTAGGGTTTAGGAAGTAGAAAACCATTATCAAGATATTAATCAAATCAACAACATATTACTGAGTATTTGCTGGTTTAATATATTAAGCCATGAACTCTGTAAACAGTAACTAATTTGAGAATCCATCTGTCACTTATTTTTAGGCATATACTGTGTTTTAAAAGATGAGACTTTCCATTTCACAAAGTAACCCTGAAAAATTACCTGTAAATTACCAAAATGACTTTATCAGTAAATGCACAAATGTGCCATTCACATTACTGTTCTGTCTTTTTATAGTAAAATACCATTCACACATCAGTACCAAAATATTGGTAAAGTCTGTAACGTTTTTAGAACTTTTACTTCAGCACATTCTGTGATCATACCGGTAATCCTGTTTTGCGTTCACACATAGCATCTTACTGGTAATTAACTGGTAATGTTACAACTTCCCTTACTGGTAAATTGAAAGGATCAATTTACGGGTAATTTACAAAGGTCCTGTTTACACAGTTTCTTAGCAGTAATTTACCAGTAAAGACTGCATTTGTGAAAGGGGCCTGTAACATGAGTATTCTGGTCTTTTAAGAGTTTTTGTTCATTTAGATCACTTTGGAATGACTAGCAGAAAAACTACTTAGTTAAATGTTTGTAGAAATGGTTAAAAAGTATTCAAAAGAGTTTTGTCTCCTGAACAGTACTGCATTCAATTCCTATTTAATATAGAGCAGAAATTGATTTTATGTGATTAGACAGTGGTTGTGTACAGGGCTTGCAAAATCGCCAGCCTAACGTCCCGGGGCTATTGTGTCATCCAGTCGGGCTACCAAAATGCATTTCCGCCCCGCCCGTTGGGCTATCTCATAAGGAGGAAAAATATATTGCAATTCTTTTGCATTCTCTCACACGTTTGGTCGGTTAATTATGTTGTATGTAATTTTCCAGCATCGGGGAGCCACTATGAATATGTGGGGTATTAAAATTGCGCTTGCATGCGATGTGAACTGTGTATCGGTGATGCTCGTTCTGTCAGTCTTTACTATCCTCACGTTACAAGTGAAATCTCCCGCAGCAGGATTAAACATTTGCTAGAGAGCGCATGCGCAGTGAAGAGAAAAATGCTGATATGTGTGTGCGTGTGTGTTCTGAAGTGCAGACCGATGCACAGATGGCTAATGGAGATGCTATGCCCTCAACTTCGAGCAGCATTTTCTTATCTGTGACTTAAGTTGATATTTCAGATTCAGAATCTGACACAGACTGAATTATGTTCTATATTTTTTTACAAGTTCAAAGAAATTATTTGTAGTGATGATTGTAATTTGTATTTGTGTATTTTATACAAAAAAAACAAAATTGTATTCGTGTTTTTAAAATCAATTGAAAAATTGATGTTCTGTCTCCTTTACAATATTCTACATCACAAATGTTTTTTTTTAGCCCACATTGTTTATTTGGGCTACTTAAATTCATTTTGGGCTACCAAAATCTAAAGAGTGCCTGCCTGAAGGGCTACCAGGGATTTTTAAATTTTGCGAGCCCTGGTGTATATTGTATTACCAATGTGGTATTCTGTGTATAACTAGTGACATTTAATCTGGACACTGCTTTGACATTTTTTCCTTTAGTTGCATTTACATTCACACTTTGTCATTCTGATTAAAGGAAACAGATTGACTGTTTACATGAGTATTTACATGAACCGGCACTTTCAATCGGAATAACTTTGATATTTAAGACTATGTCCTGTTTGCGCAATTTCAATCCTGTCAAAGCGGAGATGTCGTATGAGCGCTATCTACGGTAAGAGCTTTTAATCAGGCAACAGCGTGTGTATGTAGGCCTACTATTGCTGTAAAAGCTATGCAAGAAACTGACCTTTTTGATAGTTCTTGGGTCTTGTTTGATAGGGCTTGTTTACAAAAAGACATGAGATAAAGAGATAGAATTGGGGGAATGTATGGGAGTATACAGTCATTTTATGTAATATGTCAGTTTAATTTCTTTTTTGTCTTACTGTCAAAAACCAGATTAAACACAATCTCTGTCACTCAAAAGTATAAAAAAATAAACAAATGAAAACTGTTAGCATATACAGTGAGATGGAATTAAAATTTTAACAAGCTATTTAAAACATCCATGCATGAATAGTATGCAAGGTTATTATAGTTTCGTGTTTTAAATTATAATTTTTGTTTTGTGTTTTGTTTCGCTTACATTTTTAGGTAAAATTTAGTCTTAGTTTTTAATTTTAGTCTATCAATATATTCGTTTCTATTTCTATTATGATTTGGCTGGGGACAACTTAGTATATTGGTTTTTTAAAAGTAAACTATTTCCTGTTTATTTGAAATCAAAGCATTAAAAACAAAAAAGATCATTTAAACAAAACAAGTTTTGAAACAAAGCAAATTTTCTGTAATGTATTTTTTTACACTATTTTAGTTTTATTTTGTTTTTTAGGTTATTTTTAGAAATTTAATTTTAGTTTTAGTTAACTAACTATAACATTGATATGATGTTGGAGTGTCTCCTCCCAAATCTGACTAGAATGCTCACAAGATGCTCTAGCTGGGATGTAACACACATCTTGTCAGCTTGCTCATAGTTAGCGAGCAGTCTATTGTCAGACTGCTCCACTCCAGTGCAAAAAATAAATAGAACTAAATTTACTCACAGCTACTGTCTTTAATTTGTGTTTAGCTACTGTCTTTAATTTAAATCCCATGATGGGAGACCTTTTTCTTAGCATTACTACCGCTTCCTTAAATAACGTTAAGACCAAGCATTTGCAGAAGGACATAGACTCAATTTTTATTTGATTGGTTTAAAAAAGGTTTATCCCATCCCTCTTTGTTCTGATTTAGGTGTTTACATGACACATTTTTGTTTGGATTGGACGTTTAAAGCGATTACAGTGGGAATAAATGTTCCATGTAAAACGCTCCTAGTGAGACTTAAACCCTAGTATTACACGGCACCTCTTATTAAAGTTGTTTTATTGTGTAGTCCAGGATAAAGGGGAAAAGTAGGTCATAACACTGGAGCCACCAAGCACAGGTTTAAAAAAGGACATCAGAGAATTGTCCTCAAATTTTTAAAATGCGAATGGGAAGTTTTTCCAAAACTTCCCATGCGATTTTAACCTGCATCCAATTTTCTGCTGTCTCTGTATTTTTAATGCTTGCAGGGTAATTGTGAAAATAAATAAATCAATGTTTTTATTAATTTATTACTTTTTGATGCATGTTGGTGCAATAATTCAACAAACTCATTGCCTGAGGCAGGAGGTTTTATGTGACTGTTTGTATGAATATTCTGTTGAAAAGTGTTTGTGTGGTTACTTTATAGAAGTGTCTTACATACACATTTGGGTCATGTTCTTTTATTACTACAACTTTATCCTGCTAATTGGTGGTAAAATCTTGTTTTATGTAATCTGTTCAATGTCATCCAGTCCCTCTAACCTTTGAAATTTGTGTATTGTGCATTGCTGTGTATTTCCTTGTGAAACTTGGGAGGCATACAGCTGTTTTCTAAAATCTTTTTTTCTAAATATTATCGAACAATAGTTTAGCAATTACCTTATTTCACAGTTCTAAAATATATGTCCATAGAAAATGCAGGCACACTGGTCCACCACCTCCAGTACCCATCCAACATATTTCTTAGATGTTCTTGTCAGACTAAAAGGATTAGATGGTGAAAAGACAAAATATTTAATGATTATCAACAAATCATTAAAGGTATATATTATATCCACAGTTATCAAGCAAACAGATGCTTAATGACATATGTAAACTTTTCCATGTTTATCACACATTGACAAAATATTTTATATATTAAGAATTTTATTGTTTACATTTTGACAGCAAAGTTGTGCACATGTCCTAGAAATATTAGAGATGGTGTTCAGAATACTACACAGATTGTAAAACACCAGTTGTGTTCATTGGTTCTTGTACTGAGGCAATACATTTCCTCACATACTAATAGTCTGTGCCATTGTTGTGTTTAAGATGGGTATGATTGATACCACTTTTTATGTCTGATACTGATTCCGATGTGAGTGTGCCAGTACCGATACTTTATCCTACTTCTTTTCTTTTTAGTTAGTTACAAGTTACAAGTGGAGTTTATTGTCATTTCAACCATATACAAGTACACAGTGAAACGAGACAACGTTCCTCCAGAAACAAGGTGCT
>JAZGTI010008457.1:0-20135 GCA_036877585.1 Botia kubotai | reverse complement strand
CAAAGCTCTTTTATAAAAAGAACAAAACATTAAAAAACAATATATTTGTTTGAAACTGAACCACAGTGCAAGGCAAAAGAAATGCATCTCTCATCCCTTAACAGGATAACAAACAACACTAAAGAATCATACTTCACTATCATGATAAATCACATTCTCCAAAACAGGTTGACAATCCCGTGATTGTTGACGTTTGCTACCTTGACATAATGTTGTTCTAAAGTCTCTTTGTTATATTTTTAAAATAACAGAGATTATTTGAAATAACAAAGACTGTGCAAGATTAGTTGTGTCAAACATAGGCATGGAGGCCCTTCAGATCCAGTTTTTAAGGTGGCAAAAAATGGCGAAATACGAGAAATCTTAAAATGGTCACTAGCAAACACTCACCTGCTTATTTGTGCAGTTTCACCCAACAGAGAGCTATAAGACATTATTAGCTGCAATATTGTTTACAAACCCATCTGACATTCTTGAATATACTGACCAAGTCCGACAGCCTTTGAGATTTCAAATACGCAACAAAAGACGTAAGGTGAGCACTGAATAGCTAATAATGTGTAATCAGTAATAATGTAGTTGTAATATTTTGAAAACATACTTTAAACCACAGTAATAAAATTACCATTGTCAATAACGGCAACAAAAATGATCAGTAAGTTAACATGGACTACCTTAAGTCAACAACCAGCCTGCTACATTTATCTGAGTATTTTGACCAAATGACCCTTGTAAATTGGTAAATTGGTCTTAATGACAACTTTTCTATCCCAGCACTATGATAAAACCATAAAGTTTCAAATAAAAGCTAAAATGCTAGTATGATTTATTATGTGCACCGAATATTCCACAGTTAAGAGCTGTACTGATACATATTACCCTGATAGCTGAGATTGTATTTATAGACCAGCAGCCAGTGTCATTATATTTTTAAGATGTATTTTACAGTTATCTATCAATGTATTTGTACAGCAATAGGTTGCAGACTTGATGAATTGGTCAAGCAGGTTAATTACAATGAAACCGGCAGTTAAGCCAATTGTCAAGACTCCGTTTTGTGGAAAAATGTGTATGGTAAATGTAATCCACTGAACCAACATTAAGGTTCCCAAATAGGATTTTCGTATCATAATTAACGAACTCACCCATGTTGCCACTCTTGAAGCTCAGAACCAAATGAACTGGATAAATCAGCAAATATAATTTTAGGAAATTATCTTTTCAACAGTAGGTGCAAATGCTAAAGAAACTGTTCTTGAAGGAAATAATTCAGAAACTACTCCTATTTGTTGTTGGATACTTGCCTTTTTATTTGACTAAATATTTAGTCATAGTTCTATAGTTTGATAAAAAAAAAAAATATTCCAGATCCAACAGTAGTTGTTCTACGTATTTTGGCTCTGAGGTCCATCAGTGGAAACTGTGGTAGAAAAATGTGATTGCAAGAACTAATTTGTCACAATATTTTCTAAAGGATGTACTATTGATGACTAACTTGTACCCCAAATGTCCAATGGTGAAATTATAATGCTCTAGAACTGTATTAAGGCTTAAACTGACATGAAAGAGTATACCTCTCTCATAAACTTGTGGTATTTGCATTGTATTGCTCTGAAATATTTCACAAAATGCTTAGTGATCTTGTTAAGGCAAATCTTGCAGGGACAAATACCCACAAACCAAAAATCTGTTCTAGGTGTAAGTTCGCTGTAAATTATAACAGAGTGCTGGTGCTACATGAATATGTTGATGATCAACACAATATCTGCTTTAGCAAATTTAGCAAATTCAACATCCAGCATGTCTCAGTGGCACAGTATGGCTGCATTAGCATGTAGCTAATCCCTATTCTATTGAAAACTCAACCCTTGCCATTGATGACACATGAACCAATAGCATTTAAGAATTCCCATGTGAAACATTAAACTGGTCCTTAGCAAGTAGACTGTGTAGTGCCAGCAACCAGTGTAAAACAAGCTATGAAGTAAATGGGTGGTAACTTACATGCATATATTTATGAAATAGCTTGTACTAACTACTAAGAATTTCTAATTATACATTAATTTCATGAATAATATAGCAAACCACAGGTTATGATTACTATATACTGTTTTTGCTCTATTATCAGCGCATAGGGAAAAAACAGAGCACTTACATCACACTGATTGATAACTTCATAGAGCACAAATATCTGATACAAAAATATATCGATATCCTTTAAATTGTCATATTGTGCAGTCTTATCAGTTAATAGAGCCTGGTGCTTAACTGAAATGAAACATATGCCACCTAGAAATCATGCCTGTTCCAATGTTTCATTGTGTCAAAGGCAATGCAAACTCTATTCTCCAGCTGCTGCAAACATCTAACTAGCTGATGACATGATGAGCATTCTCGTGTTATCACTAAACTAGTCTACAATACTGCACTACTAGAGGTGGATTGATATTGGAACTTAATAGGTCTGGTCTACATTAGAAATTAATGACTAAACCACATGGGTAATCTTATCCCAAAGATACTAAATTCTTCTAACTTGGCTAAACCTAATCTTTGCTTTTGAACTTTCATTGGGAAAGCATTGCAGCATCTTGCCTACTAAGAGTTGTAACTAGCCAAGGCACCCCCCTAACACTCATAATATCTCAAGCAATGCTCGTGAAAAGCACTCTGACCTCCAACTTCTTTTAGTGTAGGTATGCGCTTAACTTAATTGCTACACTTAACGTCTGTACATTTTCCATTTTTGCACTTGAGAGTACCAACTCCCTTGCACAGGTGTTATGGTCGCAGTCACAATAATAAATAAAAACACAATAAGTGAAAATCTCCCAAATATGCTTCTATGCTCATCTGTTGACAAGTAACAGTGGACCTCGCTAGTACCGTGTGGTACAGTATTCCGTATCATAGTTCTCCCTGATTCTATTGTTCCTTCATGATATAAATGATTGGTTGGAGGTTTGGTGACTGGTCTCTCTGTTGCCCCTCATTTTTTCTGCTGTCGAGAGCTCTGGTGTGAAACTGTGAGCCGAGAGTCTGAGGACTTTGAGGAGCTCTGAGGTCTGAGGCCTGCTCAGAATATCATCCTCAGGTAACTCAACACAGTCAAGGGTTCTCATGTTCCCAAGCCTTCACTGGACCTTGCTTTATACTTGCTTTATAAATGTCTCCTTTCCCATTTTTCCTCATCCACATCCTCAAAAATGAATCCAACATCTGCAAGCATCAGTTGCTTCTACTCAACTGACCTACGCTGAGCATCGAGACATCTAGAGACTATGTTAATGAGGTTTGAATGAAATGGACAGTAGATGAATTGATGGATTTGGAGTTGGAGTTGGAGGGGACGTTGTGGTGGACAGCAGATAGATTGAGATCTGGTGATCTCAATGACAATTACATTGTGAAGAACCCTCCTAAGAAAATGTTAGTAAAGTTAAGGTAAATTATAATGAGGTGAATCCCGGAAAGGTTGTGTTGGATGAATCTGAGGTAAATGGTAAAATAAGAAATGGATTATAGGCCTTTTTGGTTGTTACTTCAGTTCATGGCTTTTATAGTACATGTCATTTTGCCTCAAAAAGGCTCAGAAGCTTTTTTCCTGATTATGCAGATGTAATTCATCACTGAGATTCAATCCCAATATGTAAAACATCAGAGCTGTGAGTGGGTCTGCAGTGCTTAAAGTGAAAGGTCAAAGATCATGGGTCATTTAACCCTCTTTCACTGATTGATGAACTGAGGACACATCCTTCAGGTTTCAAACAGGCACATTTTAGAGAAACTTAAAACATTGTTGTATATCATTCTCAGGATGAATCACTACAATGACTGAATATATACAATATTAGGTCACACTATGGTCAGATTGATTGACTTAAACATGAAACAGATAAAAACATGGTCACATCCCTTGTTTAATACACAATAATCTTTTCTTTCCTCATTTTGTACATTTTCACATAGTTGATGGACTTACTTCAAATCCAGGTTCTGAAGAAATGTTACAGCTCACTAAGGGTTTCCCTTCGACTACAAACAATACAAAGCCCTACAAGATGCTTATGAGTACTGTATCAATAGAACAGATGGAACAAGAGTAAAGAAAGAACAATAATACTACCTGACCATGTCAATAAGGCTACTGAATGAATGAATTAATGAATGTACTCTCTCAATTTTCATAATTTTCTTAAATTTCACATGATTGAAGCATACCAGTGGCTTATTTATCTATTAATGAACTACCTCTAGAACATGTTAAGGTGACACCCTCCAAAAATACGATTATATCTTTAGACCAAACTTGAAAGAAAAGAGAATTGCCATAAAAGGGAAGAGAGAAAATCAAAATGTACTGACTCTGGGCAGGATGCAATCGTTAAACTCAAGATAGCCATCCATTGTAAACCATAGACCAGAGCTGAGGTCCAGTAAAGACAATGCTTGTCACTTACAAAATCAAAGAATGACACATAATTCCAAAAAGAGGTTGCTGTACAGTGTAGAAACGGATAATTCTGTAAGTCTATTCCTTGGGGCGGAGAAAGCGGTGGGTCTGGGGTTCTGCTTGGTTGGTGCCCCAAAACGCAAAAGCCACTTTTGATTTCATGAGCTGCAGTTGGGAAAGGTTGATTACAGTATCAATAAAAAGCAGATGAGACGTTCTGATGTGTCCTTTAATCTTCATCTTTTCTTTTAGCAAAAATATCATGCAGTCCTTAGTTCCATACCCTCGATTGGGGGATTGATGTGTTTATTTTTTGTTTCAGGAAAAGAAATTCAAATACTTGAAATGTTTCTCTTGTATTATTCTTAAACATTCAAGTCATTCTGTATAATACTTTTTTTACACCAGAAAAGTCCTTTAAATTTTACACACGCATGTGTATATAGAAATATAATATATAGAAATATGCATATACATATGTATCAACTTTTCATATATGTGTACACATATTTTCCAATTGTATCAAAGCCAATTTAATGTGCTCTCAAAATATGGCCCATGTTTCCTAGGGGAACGCATATCAATTCACATAATACAACCAGTAGATAAGGTTGAAGAATCCAAAAGTGATAGGAAAAATGACTCGGGACCACTTGTCAATGGTGCTAACATCCGCCAAGTTGGGAATTTTGAGCTTCAGCTTGGACGAGCGCCTCCTTAACCGGCAGTTGGCGCGACTGCGCATGGCGCTGCGGTCCAATGAGTGGTGGCTGAACCCATCCCGTGAAGCCAAGGGCTTGCGAAACTGAACCCCAGAGCTGTCAAAGGACATGACAGAGTTTCGTGAGTCACTGACGCTGCTTCCGACATCGGATGGCATCACCTCATTGTTCATCTCCAAGGTGGTGAGTAGAATGTTTCCGTAAGCATCCACCTTAAAACATAAAATAGAAAAATAGGCAGTTATGGGTTGGAACAGGAAATGGGCAGTCATAAAATGTTTCAGAAAGCATTTACTTAACATTTTGTGCAGATGCAATAATGATGTGATGTCATTTACAACAAATATTGTTTGGGAAAATTATAAAACTTCATTAGAAATGTGATGGCTGACACACACAGTGACTGACAGTACTTAATTGTAAATCTCAACTGTTTTAACTTATATGATTTCTAAATTCATGTACCCCGACTTTTCTTTGTTCCTCGAGATACAGATTTCTTCGCTGTGTATATGACCTGAGGGTGTTGCTTTGAAACGGCGCTGAAATAGAGTCCTTGTGATGCAAAAGAAAAATGTAGAGTATTAAAACTGCCATGTTATCAATCATTCATAATCAAAACTTTTTTAACTTTTAACAGAATAATTTTAAAGGTAGCAGTTGCCAATAGGCTGTGATAACTTTACTCCTTTGCATGCAGTGTCAGATATAGCGAACAGAGAGGTATTAGTACATGCAAGTTGCTGCCGGTCAACGCAGAGGAATGAGGAGCCCCATAAACTACAGTTTGCTAAATGTTACTGTATTTTTGATTATGAGCTTTGTCCACACGGCTGTAAAACGTGACACTCCTTGTGGACGGAAAAATACACAGGAACAATCTCTGGGGACATTACTGTTCCATAATAAAAGAAGCCTGCGGCAATAAAGGAGGCTAGAATCTGAACTTTTTGAGCAAGACAAACCACTTATAATAATAAAATGTAGCTTAAATCAAATGAAATACGTCACTTATTAGGATGGTTAATGGGCTATTGAATGTTCATTTTTAGTGGTGATGTGAAGCGATTCATTCAATAATTATTTTAATGAGTGAAGTTGTTCTGCTTACATACTAAGTGTTGTAGTTTAAACATGCTAGAACATTAAACGCTTATTACATTCAATTAAATTAGCTTTTGATTGACACAAAAATTAACTGTGCAATGGTTAGAAATGGATGACGAATGACAGACCTGTTCTCTCAGACGCTTCTCCTCATAGCGGGGACGTTCGTTGTTGGCTTTGTTTAGTCTTTCGTTGATCTTTTTCTGCTGCTGGGGTCCCCGTCCAAAGAACACATAGTTTACAAAGGCATATTCAAGCAGGGCCAGGAACACAAAGACAAAGCAGCCCATGAGGTAGACATCGATGGCTTTCACATAGGGGATCTTTGGGAGGGTCTCCCTCAGGTGGGTGTTGATGGTTGTCATAGTGAGCACCGTAGTTACACCTACATGGAAACCAGACTGGCTATTAGTCATGTGCACAAAATGACATCCAGGCTGCTAGGCCATACTAGACCAGAAACAAACCAGCTTGTAACACCCTCTTAAGGAATTCAAGCTGTTTTTGGAACACGGTGACTGTTTAACCAGCCAATGACTAGCTAATGACCAGCCAAAAACAGTCAACTTCCTGCTTCCTTTGGGGGGGGGGGATAATCAAATAATAATGTATCAAATAATCATTTGATAATTGAATATTAATTTACAATGCTTAACCTGCACATAACATTGCACCTAGTTTGCTAGTTCAGTTTGTTCAATTCATTACCAAGAGTTATCAAACAGGTTTGGTTCAGGGAGCTCAAACAACCAAAGCAATGTTAAGTTTCCCGCATATTAAGCTGGGATAGGAGGAAATATTTTAACATCCATAAATGTACACACTACTCTCCTAAGTCATTTAACCACACTTGACAAGAACAAAAATGTTTAGAGCAAAAGACATTCAAAATGGTTAATAATGTTTTAATACAAAACTAATGGACACAAGGTTTTATAGCTAAATTATGTGGCTCACCCAGGGCCACACGTGCAGCAGAAGCATCATAGTTGATCCAGAAGGAGACCCAGGACAAGATTGTGATTAGAATGGAGGGCATGTAGGTCTGCAGGATGAAGTAGCCGATATTTCTCTTGATGCGGAAACTCAGCGACAGTCGAGGGTATGAACCTAGAGAGGCAGAGGTAAACAGCAGAAGCAAAAACAAAGATGTCAACATGTAAGTGAAAGCACAAAAGAGCTAGCACAGGGAAAACACATCTACAATTTGCAATTGTCAAAGTCTGCACTTTGACAATGGATAGTCATTTTCCCATTTGTTCGGATGGAACATTTAATTTCCCCAAAGCAATGGATTTCTTCCCAGGGACAAGTTCCATTCCAATTAAACATGGCAGAAAGCAGCAAACATGGCAGATTTTTCTGAAACCTCTCTCTCAGCAGAGAGTGTCTCTGTCCATCTGAGAGTTGGCACAGAAGCCTGCAGTGTTTTCTTCTGTTTAGCTTTTTTATATAAAGAATTTAAGGGGAAAAAATAACTGAAGTGCATGTCTTAATATGTAAAGTCTGGCAGTAACGTTTGCTGTATGAGAAAACCTCAGCATGTTCAAAAAAGCCCTTCCAAGGTTATCCTGCATGTGACTGTTCAAAGTCTACATGTCTCAATGTCAGGTGTGGCAAGACTGACTCATTTAATGTAGTGATTATTCAAATTGCTGCCACGGCTATTTTTTAATGTGAAAAAAATAATCTTGTCTATTCCCTGCGGTCCCCATCTCCTCTGCACTGGGCTTAAGTGAACTGTTTTAAACTAAGGATGCAGAACAAATTCCATTGGGAGGCTTTTTTCACCAATTTTATCAAAAAGGGAGGGAGGTAACTTTGTGGGAGCAATCAGACTGTAATTTAAAAAGCAATTGACCACGAGCGGCACGCGACGTGAGACAACCCAGTCACGGCTAGCTTCCTCTAAATTTGATGAATCAATAACCCTTCGTGCATTTTTTATTTACGCTCATTCGATTGCCTCCCCATGAATCTAAATAATCAAGAGCATGCAAGGGCAGGAGCACTTGAAATGATATCTGCATATATCTGATATCTGTTGAAACGCGCATGCAAATAACCTTAAATCTTCAGTAGATCTTCAGTAGATCTCTTGCAACGCATTGTTGCCAGTGAAACGTGAACTGTAAATTTGGTGCAGGTTTTATATTATGCAGTGGATCAATGATGGTTGAAACTGGAGACATTAAATATGAAAACTGCTAAATATATGGACACATTTCTTTACATAAAGGTTAATGATTTACAGCAGCAATTGTGGTTCCTTTAGCTTTTTAGGCACAATGCTAGCAGCTCTAAGATCATGAATTTGATTCCCACAGTACACACAAAACTGTTAAAATGTATATGCTAAATTTGTAATTTAATGTGAGATAATTAGTTCATACCTGTTGTGAACCTCACTTCCCTGGACACAAGGCGTAGCTCCACAATGGAGAACTGAGGCAATTCCAGTTTGTCCACACCTGTCACAGCATTGTCCCCTCCTTGCCAGAAGAACACAATATCGTCTGTTGTGTATCCATCTGCACAGAGACAGTGAACAGAATAGTGAATTCTGATAGTACATTTGAGTTTCGGTCAACCATGCCAGTGGACGATAGCAGTTTTACTTTAGTAAATAGGCCACAGATAAGCGCTTTGTGAAATGAAAACCAAACTACACAGCATGATCTTCTGGTTAGCGCAGAGCAGATTTATTTACTTCCTCAGTCAATTTATGGTTGGCATTTCAGATGCTGTCTAAATTGCTGTGTTATGCGTTGTAACTGACCTTAGCAGCAAAATCAGCGACTGACTGGTGGGTCGCGCAAGTAAATGAATCGGCTCTGTGTCGTTTCGTTTTGTTAGACTTCTGTAATGTTTGTTTCGTGTACAGCTCAAAACAATACAGGCTGTGATAAAATGAAGAAGTTTAGTTTGGCATGGAGATTCGAGCAATGTTGCTAAATAAAATAAATAATATATTTAATTTAATATCAAAGTCTTATCGCTTTGATGGAAATGGCAGCATGTGTGGCCAGGGTTGTGAACCCCAAGTACAAACAGTAAGCTTGGAAGCCTAGTGTCATAAACTGAAATTGATTTTAGCCTTATTTAAAAAATTAAAATTTGAGTTTCTTGAGCAGTAATCAAATTCAAAGTCAAACCGAATGCATTTAGCTATTAGAATACCAAACATCACTGTTCCTAATGTAAGATATGTTGATAAAAGCAATCCCAACAATTTTTATGTCTCAGCAGGCAGACCCATTTATCTGTGCAAAGTGATAAACAGCATGAAACAATGTGCATAGCTATTTGTCATGACTCAACTGATGTGCCTGTGATGGACAGGGCACACCAGCTTGGTACGACTGTCTGATCGATAGTGCAGGGCAGCTATTGATAAACTGTCAAACACTTTCAGTCTTACCTGTGTTTGTCAACTGTGCCACGAGGCCTCAGAGTCAGACCCCTTCAAGAGCATTTATCACTAATGACACCCAATGACACAGTGGGTAGGTCTGCAGAGATGGGTGATCGCTCTTAATGGGCTTAATGATTACGTTTGCTTTCATTAGGTCTTTGTGGAGTGTGTCAGAGATAAGAAGTGAAAAGTGAATTTAATGAGCAAGACAAGTTCAAACTCCTGTTGTTCACAGTCATGCTTTTTCAAAGTTATGTGGTCAACAAGTACAATTGATAAGAAATACTATGTTGGCCAAGGGCAACTGCTTTAAAATGACACAGGAAGTGTGTCTTACCCAAAGATTTCACTTAAGCCCATTTTTATTTGCAAAATGATAACTGGATACCACCTACTGAATTAAATAAGTTTGGCAGTGGGACAAAAGAATGCTGAACAAATCGGTAAGTGTTAATTACTCCAACTAGTGTACCTGCAGTACCGGCGAATGTTAAATCACCTTATTAATATTTATGAGCCAGGTTGAGGAGGTTTCTAACGCCTCCTTTCAGATTGTCTCTATGCCGGGGACAGTGTACAGCAGAGGTCTTTAACAAGTCCACAGACTTACAGAGGTTAGCTCCAACCCTAATTAAGTACACCTAAACCAGGTTATTAAATATGAAAGCAGAATAGACTCAATAATAATTCACACAAAAGACACATGCGTAACCAAATTCACATGCATGAAACTTAATTAAAAAATATATATATATTCACAAAAACTAACTCACATGCACAAAATAAAAATACATATTTATAAAATACATGTCACAAACGCAAAACACAATTAACAAATGTACAACTGTGTACAAAAAGTTTTGAATCTTTAATATTCACGCGTTAATCGTGACTGTAAACGTACGAATCGTCATTCATGTGTGAATCGCTCTGGATTTGCGTGTGTATTTTTAAAACTGTCCTGGCAGCATGCTTCTCCCACTTTTCATGCATGTGAATTTGGTTACGCATGTGTGCATTGTGTCATTTACGTGAATTATTATTGAGTCTAATCTGCTTCTATAATTAAGGTCTCTGGGACTGCTAGAAACATCCAGGTAGATGTGTTGGAGTAGAATGCATTTTTCCTCCAGAAACATGGATTGGAGACCCTGTTGTACAGTATATACTGTGTGATATGCAGTCAAATTTATGCTAGTGTTCCATTCCCAACAAATCCTATTTGTGTGTGTTCACATTTCTGCTCACTCAGTGATACTTACAGCTCTCAATCTCCAGGGTACAGTTCTGCTCATCCAGAGGATATCGTCTCAGATCCATCATGCAAGCTGCTGTAGTGGTAATTCTGAAAACAGGAAAGCAGGACAGCAAAAAAGAAAAAAAAACGAGAGCCACTGTTACCTTGATCTTGTTGTATATATATAACAAGATCATTTATATATCTATTTTGATTGTAAAATGTAAAGATTAATGTAAATGTGCAACAGTTACTGCATTTACAATAAACAACATCACAAAATGCTTCCTGTGGATGATGTCATAGCTGAAGACTGTGACCATATTCACAATATAACATGCTTACTGTGCATGATGTCATAGCTGAAGACTGTCATCTTAAAGTGACCAGGTTCCTAGCTTGTTTAAACCGTTAATGGATTAATTCAACCACCAACACAGTTTGTCCCCTTCTGGAAATGCCAATGTCTGCTTTTGGAAATCAGCTTCCAAGACTGATGAAGTTAGGAATCTAATAACAGTGAAGTCACATTTATTTACAATAATGTCTACATGTCTTAGGTCAATGGATAATGCAAACAGAAGGGAAAACCTCCTTGTGAGCGAATTGTGTGTATTCACTATAATTGTGGCCGTTTGTTGATCAAGGACACCTTTTGTCAGGCATGTGTGAGCATGAGAGCATACAACATTCAATTTCGACAAGTCCCAAGCAAATGCTTTCCATTACATTGTGTGTGTTTCTGCTAAACAGGTATATTTGTTTTTGTATGACATTTTCATAATTATTTTTGCCATGGTAAGTCATTAGATTCCCAGTGGTTAGTCAGTCATGTTTGACATTACATCAACAAACTGACGTATGGGGTCGCGCTTGAGGGCCCTATCACCTTCGAATAGAAAAAAACGTGACAATGAACATTGGCCCGAGAGGAAAGAGCCAATGAGCATTGGGCAAAGGAGTTGTGGGCCGAGTCACGCCTACCCGGAAGCGGGTATATAAAGCCGGCCGCAGCTCACTTTCATTTAGATTTTTGCTTCTGAGCCGAGTGAACTCCCGTTCATTCGACTATCGCCTTTGGAGTTTTCTAGTGTCCGCTGCAGGTGACGGCACAATCAGTGGTTCTCGCCGGTGGAGGTTCCCCTCGGCACTTCGGTGGACTTGCCCATCTCAAAGCTGCGGTCACAGCTCTCTCTCTCCTTGAGAGATCGAGCTCCCTCTGCTGTTACCCACCCTGTTGCACAGGCTATGCACTTGAAGGCAGCAGAGCTGGTTAGCGCTTTGGGAGACCTTGAGGTCACTGTAGAGACTCCCCGCCGGGTCACTCCCTGCGGACCTCCCAGTCCTCTGCAGCATTGGGACTAGAGCTGTCGGGTGGTGGTGGTGCTCCTCCCGCAGGACCCGTTATCACCTTCGGCACTCCAGATGAGGACTGGATGTTGATCACTGCATCGAAGAGTGGGCTGCTCTTCTCTGAGGATGAGGAAGAACTTCACCCTTCGGGCTGGGTCATTCCACTGGATGCTGCTCGACAGTGACACGCATTGCTTCCTCACTCCCTAGCTCTCCTTCGCCAAGGCAGGTGAGGCTGCGTTTGCAGGACGTGTTGCCTACTCACGCGTTTCCTGCCTCCCTGTCAGGGGGAGTAGCTCAGCCTCCTGGGCTCGAGCCTGGCCCTGGCACTTCTTTAGGCATGTCTCTCGCCCCTCTGGTGCTGCTTGCATAGAGTCTGGGGGCCTGACTAGCGCTCCCCAGCCATCCTGTTGGCTCCTGGGGGCGATCAGAATCGGCTATGCGATTCAGTTCATCAGGCACCTGCCCCGGTTTAGAGGCATCCTCTCTACTTCAATAATGGACAGCGATGCTTCAGTCCTGCGAACGGAGATTGCGGTCCTTTTGGTGAAGGACACAATAGAGCCTGTCCCTCCAGCCGAGATGAAGTTTGGGTTCAACAGCCCGTACTTTATCGTGCCCACAAAAAGAGGTGGGCTGCGGCCAATCTTGGACCTGCGTTTCTTCAATCTGTCCCTGCACAAGCTACCCTTTAAAATGCTCACGCAAAAACGCATTCTTTCGTGCATTTGCCCCAACGATTGGTTCGCAGCGATTGACCTGAAGGATGTGTACGAAGGAGGGAACAGAGATGTTGCGTCCCCTTGCCGCAAGCCTGATTCACTGCTGATTGACTGGGACACATCTTGGCTCCTCAGCAAACCTGAATGAAAGCGAGTTGCGGCCGGCTTTATATACACGCTTCCGGGTAGGCGTGACTTAGCCCAGAAGTCCTTTGCCCAATGCTCAGTGGCTCTTTTCCTCTCGCTCTTTCCTTTTTGTCTATTCGAAGGTGATTGGGCTCTTAAGCGAGACCCCATTTTTTCAATTCATTAACACATTTACAGCACAGTGAATTATGGGTACACTGTCTGTTTATGTGTGGACATTAACAGTGAGAGACTTGCTATATGTGTGTATTGGACATTCTGCATAGAATGTTTGGTAACACTTTAGTATGGGGAACACTTCACACTTTAGTTGCCTATTAGCTTACATACTGGCTGCTCATTAGTTCTTATAAAGTGCGTTATTAATGCTTTATTCTGCATAACCATATTGTAAACCCCTAATCTTGCCCCTTACATACCCTAAACACTACAACTACCTTACTAAGTATTAATAAGCAGTAAATTAGGAGATTGTTAAGGCAAAATTTTTAGTTAATGTGTTCCCTATACTGAAGTGTTAATACATTTTTTAACTACTCGCAGACATAAGCAACATGAGGTTTGCACCATGAGATGGACAAGCGCAATTTCTCCCCACAATATGCATACTTCCCTATAACACAGTGCACAAAAAGCAATATGCCAAATGTGTAGGCTGCAGGATATCTTAAATTTGAAAGTATCTTTTGATAGGCACCTAGAAAGTAATTTCTTGTGGTCCAGGAATGTATTTGCTGTTTTCTACAGCTGCACGGTGCACAGGTACACACAGAATCTACAGAGAACTCCAAAGAATTTTTTGTACATTTCCACAGAATTAGCCAGTCATTCATAAAATTAAGAGCTAGTAAGCTAGCACCTCAACTCTATTTATTTTACTGTTTCCATTTTGTATAATGAAACCAAACCCATTGAACAGCATTTTGTGCAAAAATACACAAAAAATATATTTTTTCTTGATATGTTTTGCTTTGATATCCCATTTGGCAGGACTGTTGAATAGTAATGGGGTTATGCAAACCAACCACTGGGACACCAATCATAATGCACTTTTTTATTAGAATACCTGTAATCATTTGTAATAATTTTCAAAGTGACATCTTGCTTTAAAAATTACTGAAAGAAGTGTTTTGTTAGTGAGTGACCTCTGAGCGTTTTCATTTCAGTCTCTCGGCTATACAACAGAACTGCTGTCACATTTTCTTTAGGACAGAAACTGGAGCAACCCAGTGACAAGCAACAGGGGAAGGGAATTTCTCAAATGTATCATCTTTGTTGATGTTTATTTTACCTTATTGTTTTGCTAAACATCACACCGGTTCTTGAAATTCTAAATGCAAATGTTATTTCACCTTATGGCCTGAGGCCACAGGCACTATAAGCTTGATGTAAATTTAGTGCAGCTTGTGACATCAGACATTGCAAGCGCACTTTAATTTTAATGTGCAAAAATGCATTATATAAGTGGTACAGTTGTCTAAATTGTTTATTTTTGTTTGGAGTGGGTCTACCGTTCTGTGTGGGTGAACTTGTGGTTATATGTTATTAAAACAGACCCTTTCTGGTATTCTTACACAAATTGTGACACGTTTTTGTTATATTATGTGCTCTGTCTATAGAACTTAACCTGTATTGGACCCAGATCATTCTTTTATCTTAAGTTCAGCATAAGGTCTACTTTTTAAATTTGTATCCTAATGTTTTTCTGCTCAGGATATGCCAAGACATTTTAAGACCAATACAGTGTATTACTGCATGACATAAATCTTCCATTATCTTATCTTGCTTAGTTTGTGTTTACATAAAACTACAAATCACTAAGAGTGCAAAGTTCAGAGCATGCCATCCACACAATGCAAATACAGACCACATTTTAACAGCTATGCAGAACATTTTGATAACGCTTCAAAACACAGAGCTCATTTCTCAAGCCTTTTCACAGCTGCTTCTGGGTACCTTGAGACCAGCAGAAAGCAAAACATTAGAAATTGCTGAACGTAAATTTAGCACTCCATACTCAATTCATGTTTATCTATCATTAAAGTTACTCAGTATGACAGTCTGAGGCCTCTTAAAGTCCTTTAAGGCAGGTCAGTTCACTTGATGGCCATCTTCAAAATGTCTCAGTTATTTTCTATATAGTATAAATACATGTACAGCTAATATTATTTATGTATGTATATATGTATATTTAATATACCTAAGAAGATAAATGGCTGTTTAAATCAGGATTAATCTTTTGATATCTTCAATGCATTTTTCCAACTTTAAAATGTCAGTTTTAACACAACAAATATGAGTATTGACACAGCCATTGACAAAGTAAGTTTAACTAACTGCAAAGTAATTATGATCAAAAAAATGTTGCAAGTATACTACAAAAACAACTATAAATATAAATAAACGTGATTGCAGCACACTGTGCTAGGAAACAAGCATAACATACTAACATACTGTATAGTATGACATAGACCTAGAGCTGGTTTATTGGTGTAAAGTCTCTAAACGATAAGTTAAAATTATGTTACAATATAGGATTATTGTGTATTCAGTGCTGAATCCAATTCTTCAGGGACCTTCTAGCTGGTTATAGCTGATGCTAACGTGTGCACCTTAGTGAACAGCACTAATGTGTGAAGATTTGTGAGGAACAATAAAGATATTGTAAGAGACAATGCCACTTTGTCACTGGCAGGTGAGAACCTGATAAATGAATAGCAGATGAGGGCATAGTCAATAGACAGTTGCTTAGACTGGTAATGTTCTCTAGGTGCTTCGCCCACTTAGGCAGTTTTACAGATGTGCCCACTTTAAGCTCCACCTACCACTATATTCACTGACAGTTGCACTTAAACTGTTTAATATGTCAAATATGCAGTCAAATATGTTTAAACTATTGATACAGTTGCCAGCCCAACTCATTGTGATGACCTTTAATGAAAACTAATGTTAAGAAATGACACGTATTGTAAAAGGTTACCTTTGACAGTCTTTTCCCTTTGTTTTTATATGCACATATGTGACTTTGAGGTTACTCCAAAAGGTATTAGTACTGGTACAAGCTGTATTCGTTACACTGGAGAACATTTTTTAAACAACCCTCCCAAATCTGATGGTGTTATATATAATACCTACAATAACAATGAACATGACAACAGCAAACACAATTCACATGATCATGGAGTTAAATTAGGTAATGGAGCATAGTAATGTAGCTATTACACTGCCTTCTGTGCTTTTAACTGTGGACATCTTATAATTAGCATTTAGAGTCATGTTTGTTTTTAGCCCTGAAAGCAAACAATATTCCTAAAAGCACATTCTTTCTATATAATGTCTGCTTGTGTTCTTCTGCCTCTCTTTTCATTTCATAGCACCCTTCTTTCATCAGAATTCTGCCCTGATATGTTGGAAATGTATAAATAGCTACTGTTGATGCTTAGTGTAAACATTCTATAGAACCTGTTTCCCTTTAAAGGCACATAAAAACCATGTGCACAGTGTTATATATTTTATATATTTTTATATAATATCCATGTGATCTCAGGTTTCCGCTTGTACTGCTGTAGAAACCATGGCCACGCAATGAATCTTGTGATAAAATGTGGAAGTAGTAGTCGTAATGTGTAGTATGCCACGCTGTTGTTATTTCATACAGCTATCATGGACCATGGGTAAACACAGGTGAATTAAATGACCCAAAAAGAGATTTGGTCAAGAGAAGTTAAATAAGGATCAACATCAGCGTTATAAAAAGTGGATGTATCGATACTGTAAACATTCATGCTGCAATGCCGCTTAAATTGATTTTCTTCACAGTTACACAGGTTTGAAAGACCTGTGGATTCAGCTCTATTTTTTGATTCCACCTGTGCCCGAGCCCCTTGGAAAGAGGAAACAGTTTGTCATCTTTCATTACCGATAGTCTGATTGAGTTGGGCATCTAGAGCCTTCAGGTTAATGCGTTGCAGAGCAGGCTGGAAAACTGGTTTGGTTTTACGCCTGCATCCCTGTTTGTCCAAAGGAGGACAACCCCCTGGTATGACGGTGTTTGGATTTTGCAGCTCCGGTGTAATTGTCTCATTCCAGAGAGACAAAATGTGTAAGATGTTTTTTTATGATATTTTATATGTTTATATTTATGTTTGTCTGGAGACAAAATGTCAAAAAATAGCTTGATGTTATTTATATTTGCTAAGCAGATTATATGTTACAAGGGGCCCCTTGTAACAGATACCCCCTCTGAAGTAACTTGAGCTCAGTGGGCAAAAAGTATTTTAATAAGTGTTGTGTGTGTGTGTGTTTGCCTGTTTTATCACAACATTTTGCTTATTTATTCAGTTTAAAAATATCCAATGTGATTTTTTTCTGAAAAGGACCTTACAATGGAAGTTTAGGGAGAGAAGAGCCATCAAGAAGTTTGAGCTAGAAATAAAAAAAAGGCAAAGTGTCATCCTCATATGATCACACTTTCCATCCAATATCATTAGCACTTTCATTTTCAACACAGTCTGTGAACCATTAACAGACAGCTTTCACACACTCCAAATAGAAACCTTCCAATAGATAACCTGCCCCCTGACCATGACATCAAACAAAAAATGTTTGTGAAAGTGAAAGTGTGAAATGTTTTACCCTTTTCCTACAGTATTGATGTGATGGAGGAAAAGGTTAATATCATAAATTCATGAGCAGATGTTCAATATTTATTCAGATATGTTTAATATTTTTTTTCAAAAAGGTTGTAAATGCTTTTAAAAATGCCATTTGAGATTTCCAGTCATACTCTGTATGGCTGAGTACAATTACAACCTTATATTCTACAATTCTTTGTGTAAAACTAAATTAAAATAAAACTTAATTGCCAATAATGAAATTATTAATTGTTAAATAACCAATTGTTGTAATTTGACCATGTCTGTCTGTTGCAAATGAACATATTAGCATTATGTATTGACTTGCAGTAATATTGAATGTTGCCCTTATCTAAACATTTGCGATCAGCGATGTCACAATGGCAGTGGTGTTTACCTCAGCCCATACAGAACGGTGCCATCTGGGTGGAGCCGTATCATTCGGTTCTTCACCGTCACACCGTGCAGGAAAGACTTCTTGTCATTCAGGAAGTATGTGTCTGGCAGCCATAATTGATCAGCCACACGGTTGTCCAGAGTGAGGTTTAGGGCCATCTCTGCGTAGGCCAACCGCTTGTCCCTCCAGCTCTGCTGAAAATACATGGTGATGGTGTAGTCCTGACAACCACACAAAGAAACAAAAATCAAACATTATACCACATCAAAACAACATGGACAGTTTTGGAGCCCTATAGGCTACTGTGCAGCAACTATAAACAGTACAAGTTTAAAAAGTGTCTTTAAAGGGCAGGCCTTTGGAAAGCCCCCTGCAAGTTATAGAATGGTAGACATCATTCACAGCACCTTTAAGAACTTGCACCATTAAGCAAATGTGTTATTTTATTAGAAAATTATAATTAAATTAAAATGAATCCAAGACATACATTTCACATGATTACACTATTGTGTCTAAGTTTTGGCCAATCACGTTAAACACAAATTAATCATATACTTATATAAATATGTCTAAAATTTACCATATCAGCCCTAATGGTTATTTATGAAAAAAGGAAAACAATATTGGATATCCTGGATTAGGATGTGTGCCATTATGTATATTGATTAGCAGCAAGATATGCATCAAGAATATAGAGCTTGATCGGATAGATCAATCTGAGCAGTGATGTTTGGATGTGGAGTAAAATTAACTGATCATTTCTATATTTTAAACGTAATGTATTGAGGATTTACATCTAGTATACAGGTAGTATAAATCTAGTATAAATATATACATATCTTTTATGTATATTTAATGGAAAATATATATACACTATATAAATTAAATACATAAATAAAATGGCAATACAACCAAAAAAAATTCCAAATGATTGTTTCAATATGACTTAAAGGCTTAAAAGTTTTTCCCCCTACACTTCGAAAACCCAAGTGTTTCAGTATTTACCAGAATATGATGCAGTATTGTGTATATTAACATAAAGTTATTGATGTAATTGAAACAGTTGAGTACAGTTCAGCATTGCTGGTTCAGTTTCAGACCCTGTGTACACTGCAGGCTGTCTGCCTCACTTGTTGCAAGCATTGAGCTGCAGGTGTGTTAATTAGATCTGGTAGCAACATTATCAAGCTCCCATTGAAATTCAATTAAAATCCAATGACAGAGAGCTGTGCTTTTTTTCTAGATTAAACTTTGCATGAAATCTCTCCCAGGTATTAAAGAGACAACAAGCTTCGCAAATACTTCATTTCTAATTAACAAAAAAAGTGGTTTCCCTTCACTCTTTTCTCCCACTTGTTCTTCTACAGGAGCAAATTTACCTGTTTGATTTATTCATTATTAAAGTTATTGCTGACATTTCTTTGTACCGGGGTGTTTTGAAGATACTGAAATTCTTTTTGTTCTACGGCTCCTTTCCTGGACATTTACAAATGTTGAGAAAGCTGCTGGGCTAAATCAAAGAGGCGAAAGGTTGCAAAGAAAGTTTCACCAGACAGAAATCATCACAGCTGTTAGGGAATTGAGCCATCTGCCTTTTAACCAGGACATGATATAGAAAAGTCTTACAATCAAAACCATATAGTTATAACAATAAAATTAAAAACAATATAATTATTAAGACAACAAATAACTGTAAAAATTAAATTGTTCTTTTACTTGTACCAAACAGATTTTTGTTTGAAGTGAAAAATTGGCCAACTTATCTATTTTACTTTGACCAAAATCATTCTGTGATGATAAATTATGAACTTGCAAGCAACTTTTTTTTTAAAGTTGAAAAAAAATGAGGATCAAATTAGTGTTGTAGTACTCGAGTCCGGTCTCGGACTCGAGACCGGTCTCGAGACCATTTTTTGCTTACTCGGTCTCGTCTCGGACTTGAAAGCAA
>JAZGTI010008456.1:0-20141 GCA_036877585.1 Botia kubotai | reverse complement strand
CCGGACTGACTGAGGTCTCCCAGTCAGGAAGTCCAGGATCCAGTTGCAGAGGGAGGTGTTCAGGCCCAGCAGGTTTAGCTTTCCAATCAGATGCTTGAGAATGATTGTGTTGAAGCTGAACTGAAGTCTATGAACAGCATTCGAACATATGTGCCCTTATTGTCCAGGTGTGTAAGGGCCAGGTGGTGATGGCGTCATCTGTTGAGCGGTTGGGGCGGTAAGCGAACTGCAGAGGGTCCAGAGAGGGGGGCAGCATGGTCTTTATATGCCACATGAAGAGCCTCTCGAAGCACTTCATGATGATGGGTGTGAGTGCAACGGGACGGTAATCATTGAGGCAGGACACAGGAGACTTCTTTGGCACGGGGACAATGGTGGTGGCTTTGAAGCACGTTGGCACAACGGTGGTGCTCAGGGAGGGGTTGAAGATGTCTGACTTCTGTAGTCAACAGCATTTAAGAAAAAGCTGGGTGTAGTCATGACCCAAAGATTATACATCTGTAGTCAATAGCATGACATGTTGGTAAATGTGTCTGATTTTAAGCAAATATAACAACCATGTGAAAGGAAAACAGCTGCATTTGATGGCCCTTATTTCCAGTTAACAGGAAATGCAATAATAATTAAAACAATAAAACATTTTCTGCCTTGCATTTTCTTACTTGTTGTCCGTTAGCAGAAGATATTGCGGATTTGCATTGTCAGCTAGAGGAAGCTAAATCTAATGTAGGTTTAAAAAAATCATTCATCCAAAAACTTCTGTCATCATTTACTTACCATAATTTTCCTTTTCCAAAAACGAAAATCACACAGAATTTTCATATTTTGGTGAACTAATCTTTTATTGTCTCAGAAAGCTTTTTCTTTTAACATTCAATTCATTCATGACACATTGACTATAAAAATTCAGTGTCAGTGATGGGCTATTACACAGGTTGCAGTTTTTAGAATTCTTAATTTAAATTTCCAGACATTTTCATTCATTTTAAATAAATTTCATAAGTTTGTTTTCCATTTTCATAACTTATGTAAATGTGTTATGGTTATGGTGATTATGGTACACAACACTATAATAAGTCAAAACATCAAACAGATCGTATAGTTGTCTCATATCTTGTTTGAAAGCTCTATAGACTGCAACAAGTAATTTGTATCACTCACAATCAAAGGATAGCAAGGTATGAACACAGGTTGACAAAGCAGCCATGAAATTCAGCATGGCCCCATACTTTAGTTTGAATCTTTAGGACACCTGCCCACTAGAATAATACCTAATAAAGTGTTTGACAAACATCAACGTGCAAAATCTGTTTTGAGGTTGTAACAAAAAAGCTGTCGGTTTGAAATCACATTCACTGTTTCCTGTGAAATAACCTAACCTGAACAACTGAAACCCTTGCATCTCCATATTCCAAAAACATCTAAAGACACACTCTCTTAATCTCCTTTAAATTCTACACTTTTAAATTCTACAACCTTTAAATTATACACTACTACATTTGGCTTTCTCAGAAAACTTCTTCAGAATGCAAGACTTGTTGACTGAAATTCTTACCGTCAGTAGTCTCCACACATAGCTGAAGGCCCATGTTCTGCTTTGGGTTCAAAACCCAATGATTACTGGTTGCTGTGATGTCAAACACCAGCCATCCTCCATCCGAAGCACGGATCCTCTTAGAGTCCAGAAGAAATGTATCAGCATCCCTAATGATACAAAGCTCTGTTACAATATGATTTACATTATATTTAATATTTCCAAATATGCAAATATGTCATCTGCTTCTTGTCTTCAGGAATCCTGTTGGTCTGCACATAAGTCAGGCATGAGGAAAAAAAATATTGGTGCTTAGAAGATATTACAGAGAAAAGAAAAAAGAATCAGTTCAAAGAGCTTTAAGAAGTGTCACCTTGTCTGCGTTTTATTATGGCAGGTGACATGCACAATATATGTGTGTTTTGTTTAGGAGTGGAGCATGCTAGGTCAGCTCTTGAGAGAGCTGACTGCTTTAGTGCAAATCGCTTCCACTGAGAACGCTCCGCTCCCACCTGGCTCTTTTTTAATGCAGATGGGAGTTGGGTCAGTCCCGCTTTTGCCTTTTCTTTCACGTTCTCTGCCAAATTGGATGAGTGCACACTAGCTTCAGAAGCCCACTTAGTGCTTTTTTCTAAGCTAGATGATGAGCTCATGCTGTCAGTGTCGGATGATGATCTGACTGTTAGCAGCCAAGCAGGTGCTGAAGCAGACCAGCTTCCTCTTTCTGCTGCATTTGAGGAGCTGGTTGAGGTGGTTTCTCATGCTGTCGGAAGGCTGAGCCTTGAGAGGTCAGACGAACGACAGCACTTTAAAAGATTTAAGTTGGATGATGGGTTTTTATCATCCAACAGAGGACAGTCTCCCTTTCGCAATCTCCCATTCTTCCCTGATCTTCACATCGAGGTGTTGAGTCATGAAAGAATTCATATTCGGCTTGTGTTTTTACCCCCAGTACAAATCATTTTTCTTCTATTGTGGGATTGCATTAGCATGGATATGGGGCAATGCCTAGGGTGTAAAAGATGCTTGTGGCCTATCTCTCTCCCTCTACAATGTCATTATGGAGGAAACCTGCCTTGCCTTGTAGAGTTACATATAATCTGGTGTGCAAGGCATATGTGGCAGTGGCATCTCTGCACACTATGGTTTTTGCAGGCATATCAGACTGACCTTTAAGGAACTCCACAGAGCTACAGAAATTACCCTCTGTGCCACTAAGCAGACAGCCCATTGCTGCTTTGGTGACAATTGAGAGGCACCTGTGGCTCAACCTATCAGGTATCCACGATAGAATAAGACCTTCTTATTGGATGTCCCAGTTTCTCCTCAGAGTCTGTTTGGCCATGCAGTGAGTTCCGTCGTTGACAGATACCATGAGGTTAAAAAGCAATCTGACATATTTAAGGAGCTACTCCCTTGCCATGGTCAGGCAGCTGCAAAGTCAGGTGGTCCTTCCACCTCTTGTTTTTCTAAATTTCTTTTTCTTTAACTGCCTACAGTAAGCAACAGAGGGCCGGGGTGACAGCTTGAGGTCCCCCACAGAGACCTATGGGGACTGAGAAGCACACGCAGCCTGAGAGGAGATTCTATTTGAGGACCGTGATCTCCTCAAAAGATGTGAAGAAGAAGATCACCTGATGCAAGCAGCATTCTGGAGACCACCACCATGGGCAGGGGTGGCCTCCATTGGAGCCCCCAGCAGGCCCCCAAAAAGTAGTTCATCTGACAAGATTTCTCTTGCCAGCTTGTTGCTTCGGGAGACTAAACAAAGAATGGTACCTCTCTCTGACTTTCTGGCAGCGTGGAAACTTCTGCCCAGTTTGCCCCCATGGCTGTTAAATACAGTAGAGAGAGGGTACAGAATTCAGTTTCCCTCCCGTCCTCCTCATTTCAACAACAATTTGCAGACTGTAGTAATAGGAGAGCACCATTTAGTGTTGGCCCGGGAACTAGAGAATCTCTTGGTGAAAGGGGCTATAGAACGCGTTTCCCCTCACAAGAGAGATCTAGGCTTTTTTACAGCTGATGTTTTATAGTTCCAAAAATGACAGGGGGCTGTGTCCAATTCTGAAATTGCATCACTTGAATCAGTCAACACATCCTAGTCAATACAGCTACCCTCAAGCTAGCCCCGGGTGGCCCCATCTACCCTCAGGCTTTATGTAGTTGCTGTGTCTGCTAGCCATGAATCTGTCGATGGAGCCTCTATTAGGAGACATCCAGTGGTACTTCAAGCCTTCTGTCCTCTGCTATTTGAGTTGCTGGAGCAGGAAAGGCTTTATTTAATGTATCCAGTTTGAGCTTTGAGAATCTATGTCCACCACTCAGACCAGTGGCGTAAGACCTTACAGCTCTTAGTCTGTTTTGGTGGCCGCAACCGAGGTAATGCGGTCACAAAACAGTGCTTATCACACTGGATCACAGATACTCTTACCCTTGCCTACAAGGCCTGTAAGTTAGTGTCACCTCTGGGTATTAGATTCCATTCTACCAGGGGTGTAGCATCATCTAAGGCTTTGTCTAGGGAAGCATCTCTAAGTGATGTTTGTGCTACAGTAGGCTTGTCCTCTCCGTACGGGTTTAGACCTGAACTCAACTTCAGCACTTGTTTTTCTGGGTTGACAAGATAAAATATGCTCCTGATGTTCTTTGTGCCAATGTTTCTTAGCATCTGGGGCAGGCCTTCCCTTACTGTGGCGTAGTGGGCATTAATATTCCCCATAGCGTCAAGCCTGACGTATGTAACCCGATTCCCTAAGATAGGAAACAGGATGCTGATTTTACATGTTTACATGACGCAGCATCTTGTTTCCTATCTCAGGGAACCAGGTTACATTCGTAACCCGAGACATTTTATTTGATAAAATAAGTTAGATTAGGATGGGATTTAAACTTGGGTTTTCATGCTCTTTATGAGCACAATAGACTAATTACAAGCATTAATCTTAAGGCCTTTTCTTTTGTTTAAATATATTTTTCATGCTTTTATATTTTTCATGTCCAAAATTCATCATCAGGAATTCATCTACTGAAAGTGTTTGGTGCTACTACTGTAAATGGTTAATTTCTGTTTCCCAATCTACACAGTCTACAATCCCGAAAACCAAGAAACTTTTGCTTGCTATTGTATAAACTCAAAATAACAAGGCATTTTTATACAATACCATCGTTGTACTATGGTATTGCCACAGTACGTTTTGTGAGGGTATCATTTTTGGCTGTGTCTTTAACACTCCAAGAGGGCACCCTTTGACAGGCTGTAAGAGGAGGGTGCTAAGCTGTGAAATATATAAAACTTCATTTTACAGAAAAAAGTCACAGCGTGGACAAGGAGTGAATGTGTGAAGTCATTGTACATAGGTGCCTCATAAAAACATCTATGAGAGTCTTGGGGGCCTCTGAACCTATTTTAAATCCTGGTCTTATTCCACCCAGACAGCTGTATCTCCACCCAAATGCTTTAGTTAGCATTCAATCAGGCTAAGGAAAGGCTCTGGCTTCATTATGCTTGTGTATGACTAAAGATAAGTCATGGGTCTCAGTCTAGATTAGAAGACCATTAGAAGCATGACCATCAGATGTGGGAAGAGGCAGGTGGGCATTTGGCTGACTTTGATGGAGCATTGGAGGTCTCTGGACATAAAGGTGCCAGACGGCCAGATTGCCAGACCTCTCTGGGGTGCACTCTGACAGGCTGCAATGATATGCAAAGAGTGATAACCTCGGGCTTGTGCTGGAACTTGCAAACAAGTTTATGATGGAGAGCTTTATCTTTTTTTTTTTAATTCTTTTATTCTGTTTTTTTTTTTGTACATTTATCACATGAATACCTCAGAATCTGATAAAAATGTAGCCTGCCCATTATGTTTGAAAAACCAGACACAGTCATGGCCTTGCCCACCATTAAGGTCCCCTTTGTCCAGACCTCTGTATTTTCCTGAGGTGTATATAATAAAAGATTTAAATTAGTGCCTAATATTATTTCTACTTTGATGCTGTAAGGGTGTTACAAATGCCAAGTTAACTGACTTTCTAACTGAGCTGCTTCATCTGTCTAACAACGCTCATCAAAGAGTTTGAGATGATGTGCAATCAAATTAAAAAAGGAGCAATGCATTAAGTATCTAAACTACACATGTAATATTTGACAGATGTTTTATGATAGAAACGTTAAACTTACAATGTTAAACGTCACTGCTTATTATGGATACAAGCTATTTTACAATTTAGAATAATAATTTTAATATTTTTCAATTTTGTATTATTAATAATTTCTTATTATTCATTTTTGTTATTGTAAAGGCAGTTGTGGCCTACTGGTTAGAGGGTTAGGCTTGTTGCAGGTTTGATTCCCAGTGCCGGCAGCAAACAACTAATGTTCCCTTGAGCACCCGAAGTGAGGGTGTAAAGCTTGAAAGGGTAAAGAAATGGAAATTAATGAACTATTCGCTCACCTGTTTAAATATTCTTTGATGACTTGATATATGGTGACCTTGAGTGTAATGTTTGCATATCTGATGTGACTTTGGTCCTTATAAATCCTGAATTCAGCAGCGGTCACAGCTTCACCCTCAGGAATCTGAGTCAGGTCAAAACGAAACTCCCTGTAATGTTGTATGTGATGGGAGAAATCCTTATCCCTCTCAACTGCACCAAAACACAAAACACACACTCGTTTTTATGAGATGCATCACATTCTAGCAGTGTTTTGCTTTTGCTGTCAGATGGTGGAGGATTACTGAACACTGCTGAAAGTCATTCATTAAATCTTCAACATTATGCACCCAAACATTCAGATGGCCAACAAAAGCAATATCCAGTCCATTAAATCAACCATCTGAGCACCGGTAGCTGCTCTAGACAGGCCATTCCAGGTATTGTCTCTAAAGATGAATGGGATGTCAGGTAAGAAAAAATAGGTCTTCACTAATAACACTGCATTAGCCGAGAATTAGCAGCTGAACACAAATTTAGAGGTAGTTTTTTGGTTAAGAATAACCTCCTAATACCACAATGGTACAATGCCATGAGGAGTACAAACCACTTAAATTATATAACACATTTTTGATATATAGGACGTGACTTGTAGATGAGGCTCCATATATCTACAAACTCCTCTGCCAGATTATTATGCATTGCATTTAACTTGTGTTTTAACAGGCCTCTGGTAAAGGGCTTTGTCAATTGGTAAACTGTTAAAAAACAAAACAATGTTTTGTACTAGATTAAGGACATCTTTACTATTTAGGCGCTGTATGTTAAAGACAAAAAATAAGTACTTGTACGCCATTTTCTAGAATACACAATTTTTACTGAATCAGAAATGAAATCAATGATAACATATAGGATCGTTTTTATGTATTTCTCAAGGCAAGCATAGTTTTATTGTGATATTAGTTTTAGATGGCTTGCTTGTAAAGATACTTGGACAGATAAATTGTTAACAAATAATAAATTGTAAACAAAAAATAGTTAAGCAGTTATTTATTTTTTAAAACCATGCTCAACAAAACTGTTCACATTTATTCTTCATAAAACAGGCTTGAATTTTCTTCAATATCACTGACTTCTTCTGAAATTCACACCATGTTGTACATAAAATGCAAATATATTTGTATTACAGTACAGCCTAATAGTACAGCCTAATACCAAATTACTGCAGTTTTAGTCAAAGGAATAGTCCCAAAGTCATCTTAGTTGGTAAGCTATATACTCTGTAGGGCTTTTCTTCATAGAAGTTTTCTCATTTGTTTGCATAAATACAGGTGTGAAAGTCTGATTTCCCATGAACTGTTTGAAGAGTTTTGATAATGACACACCATCTGTTTTCATTTTCAAGGGTAAAAAAATCAGGTTAGTATAAATAGCAATGGGCAGCTTAGAATTGTTGCACCAAAAACTACAAAAGGAGTGTTTTATTAAGAATGTGTCCATTAAAGGGTTAATGGCCTCTGTAGTGGTAATGCCATTTGTTTACAAGGCTTGTCTTTGAGCATGCACATCAAAAAAGCGTGATGTGTATGTGGGTACAGCACTGCCTGTGAACAGCAGTAGCATGAGTTTTGTTGGGTGCTGGTGAAATAGGGCAGCTCAACCTCTGATAGTTTATCTACTGTAAAAGTCTGTAGTTACTTAACACAAAGAGGTCAGAGGGTAGGCTGTAGCTCTACCAGCTGCCCAGACTCAACTTCAACAGCTTGACTGCTAATGAAGAACAGAGCTGAGGGAAGTGGTACACAGTCAACAGAGAGTTATGAATGAATATGTATAAAGTATTTGTAAGGTAACAACCAAACACATTGAATTCCAGATATTGAATTCCGAGATAGCTTTACATCTGAAAACGTAATGGAAATCTTAATTATAATACATTCATTTTAAATGTAGACTTGCTGCTTTAAAATGACATTAAACCTATGAAACGTGTCATCAATGCTTTTATTAAATTATCTTCTTTGGCCCACAGTATTTACACAATTTATAGACACAGTATACCAGTTCTATTTGAGTAACTGAGCATTGTCTCATTCTCTAATGAAAGATTTGCAAATACTGTACATGCTCTCATTTTCCTGAGTAAAAACAAGGTGATGATGATGAACTCAACCTAAACACACACATTTATTTTCTTTGCTATATGACAGTCAAACTATGGTTTGTTGTAAACTATCTTTATATTTTTTATGCCGCAACGATAAAAACAACAAGTTTTCTGTTTTTCATTTTTATTTTCTTTCTGGTGTAGAATTATATTCTCCCAGTAAATCCTTTTTTAATGAAAGAGCAAGCAGACATGGCTATACCAGGTTCTAACATAAATTACATTAGCAAAGAAAGTAAAAAGCCACTAGCTACTAGCACGACATTACCAGATTTTGACCAGAAGCAACTTGTCTTTAAGCGCTTTCCTGTGCTTAACAACAGGAAGTAATTAAGGCAAATTATCCTCAGGTCAGCCAGTCACTTGATAAGTTTACATGCACTGTGAGGTGAGGGGTCACAGCCACTGAAACTGTACGAGAATTGAACTGTTCAGACTGTGTCCTTATCATTCTATCACTGCATTCTTCAAAAATAGACCCTACCCACCCTAAATGTTTGTTTTAATTAAGTTCACTTTTTGTGCTTCTTTCACTTGTGTGTGTATTTTCCAACAAAGTATAATCTGATATAATGATACTCTTTACAGCCACATGTTTTCTGTAACCTGCAATTGCTTCTGAGACTCTGAGTAACCATAGAGTCCCATATACCATTTATGTAGTTTTCAAGGACAGCTTAGATGTTGATGGCTGTATTCCAGTAACGTGCTATAACAACCCTTTCACCTGCTATTTTAACATATGATGTATATGTAATCACTATCAGTTGGCAATACATATGATGTACATGAACATACATCAAATAAGTAGCATAGTTGTGTGCAAGATGTAGCAACAATGTAAAAGTGTTTAATAATCATCATTTAATACAATGCTATTTTGCAAGAAAATTAAAATAGATACTTCAAAATTTAGAACCACTTTAAGGTATAGATGTGCCTTATAAGTGTGAAACATTAATTTCCATACACAGTAGTCAATTTGTGCCTGTTCCAATAAGCAGTTTATGTCGCTGTTTTGCGGTTGAGTCTGGTTGATTCTTCATGACGTTTCCTAATCTTCTAGGAACTGATTTTCATACCACATTTCAACATTATCCCACCTCTCCCATGAAATGGTACCTTACTTGTTTTTCTCAGCAGATATGAACATGTTTTTCTTCTATATTATTTTATAAAACAGCTAACCCCAAACAGACGTACATTTTTTTAATTATTGGAAAAACAAAGGGGTAAAATCCAAGAAAATTCAGTTTACTGGGTTTTGAATAGGCCACAAGGACTATCGATTAATAGCTGTTATTACTTGTACAGAGACAGCAATGAAACTGAAACTGAGGGTTGATAATTAATTGAGAGACACACACAAAATACATTTGGTAATGCAGCCCGCCCTCCCAGCCAACCCAGAGTAACGCGCTGCAACCCTTAACCAAACCAAACATACCTACCTAGGTTGACAAAACTCATCACCATATCCGCTTCATTCAGAAAGTTAGAGTGTTGCGCCGCGTCCAGAAGCGGACTCTGGCTTGTCAAGGGCGCTGCGCGGTAAGGCTGCTGTGGCGCACGCGAGTATCCATGCGGGGCCCCAGAGGCGCTTTTACGCACTTTTCCAGGAAGTGCCTTTCCGAGGATCGTGCCTTCTTCGTCGATCGTCATTGCATTATACAGGTCCAGCATGAATAGCGGTGCAGACGACGCTTGTTTACCCGGGGAGAATGGCCTGGGACGATGGGGCAAGCCAAGGATGGACAGGATCTCTCTCTGGATCTCTCGCCGTTCGTGGTTACGCAAACGCCTGTAAATAAAGCTGGAATGTACATGGTTGTCTCCTAACCCGCACAGAACGATGAGAAGAAAACCGAGACAGCTCCACACAAGTACAAAAGTTAGTGCTCTCATCTTTATCTCTCAGGACGATACGTTCAACAAGCGTGCGCTGGGTTGCTGATGGTGTTCTCCATGGCGCAATATTTATATTTGTTTTGTTTTTTCGTTTTTTTTTTAAATTCGCTCCCTTTTGTCGTTTTGACTTCTTTTCTATTTAAGTTTTTATTCCTACCAAACTTTTAAACTCCTCGCCTCAGGCCAACTGCTTGTTTACCATCCAAGATGTGCCATTAAGAGGCAACATTTTACTCTTATCGAAATTAATACTTTATAGAAATAATAATAATGTACAAAATAGAAGCAGGAACTTACATACAGCTCTTCATTTGGAAATAGCACCACTATATATGCACTACGCCTTGTAATAAAGAGGTGCACAGCCTCCGAAATGTGTATGAGTTACCTCAATTTGTGCATGCACTAACAGTAGACCACATCCTTGAGAAAGTGTTGAAAGCAGAAGTCCGTCCCACAGTCCTAAGGGTTTGCATCAACCTCTAGCGGTCGTATACAAAACATCATTGACCTGGGGCACGAATGCAACTTTGCAGTGAAATAAGAGACACTTGATATATGAGACTTTACATGACAGGCGGGCAAACACCTGTCAGCTTTTTTTCAAGAGTGCTCGCCCTGTTGTCTTATGTTTTACCTTGCAACAACTAGTGTACCTCTACAGATCAGAGAACCAAAAAGTAAAATTAAACTCTGTTTTGAAGAGCTTTCCCGAGTCTGTTTATGCGTTTATCGTAATTCTTTCGTTTATGCGCTTTTCTCTGCCTTTGGTAATATAAATCACGAAACGAATAAAGCAACAAAAATAAATACAAAACGTTTCCTTCAAAAAATGAAGGATCTTTTAAAAATCGGTACATTTTAGTTCCTTATTTTATACACACATCCATACATATGAGGCATACATATTCGGAAAATCAAAAAGAAACCACGTCAACGTGGAGTTGAAACGAGATTATTCCGAATGACAAATCTAATCACGGCATATACTGAGTTTGTAAAAGAGTAACAGCGACATCTAGGAATGACAGTACGATATTAGCGCAATCCAGTATAGGCATCCGGTATAGTTATAGTTTTCTGTTTGAAGACGTTATAGCTGTAATGATGACGCCTCATGTAATTGACAACGGACAATTACATTGAGCATGTTTATATTTTGATTTTCTTTTTATGAATCATTCAACACTTAACATCAAAAATCAGGGACAACCGCAACAGCCTATCTTGAGTTATGAAAAATCAGATGTTGAGAATTACCTTTAGTTTCAGTGAGCACAGCCTCAGAAAGTAACATTTTCGTTAAAAGGAATTATTTGCCCTCAGGGTTAATTTAAACGGCATTTGTACCTTGATTAGGGCATATTAATAGGGCATATAAATATTTCAGTGTAATCAATTTTTAATATAACCTCTCAATTTGCATTGATAATTTATTACCTTTAATGCAAATTTTATGCAAAAGTTGTGTATAATTAAGCCTACAAGAGAATACTAAATCACATGTTTATTGAAAAGAATTAATTGGGTATTTTCCCCCACATTATGAATTTAGGGTGTTATTTTGCTCCGAACTTCTATTCATTTCTGATCTTATAATAAGGGCATTACATCACTGGGGCTAGTAACATGGTGGACAATATAAGTGCCACTGAAATATAGTCCACCATATAATGACAAATGAAGAAACAACAAAACAATTAATATAAAAGGTTTTAATTACTACTATCAAAGTATTCAAACACATGAAATAGTTCAAATTTATCACTGCAAAATTAAGCACTCTCACAGGAACTGCTGTAACTGGTCAGTTATTATAAATAACAAAAATAAAGTTTACATTTATGGGATGGTGTGTTTACACTGTATGACACACCCTTTATTGCCAAAAGTAAAATACAGAAAAAGTTTTCATAATTTCATAAAGAAAGTACTTTCAAGTTAGCATTTCTAATTGTTTAATATATTTATTTACAGTAATTTCCAGCTATTTACAGGCATGAAATACCTGGAAATAACCAGGCAACCAGCAATTTTAAAATTGTGAAAAGGCCTGGAAATTCCACAAAAATTCATGGAAAGTCTTGCCAATTTTTATAATGAATTTGCGTATTTACCTGGCTATAGCCTTCTCTTTGTGAGTGCAATTCCTAAAAATATTTTAAAACTCCTTAACTAGTAATAATGAATGACTGAGAAAGTCATGTAAACTTCATGTCATGTAAAAAGGCAAAAAATCATCGAAGGGTGACGGTCTCCAGGTAGTTAATACCCTAAGTACCAAGAACCCAGAGACATTAGAAAAACATTAGAAATAAGGCATAAAGTACTGCAGATTAAAACATGTCAAACATAAAGCTTATAAGCTTGTGAAGCTTCATGGTTTACATTTACACAGCAAAATGAACAATAAATCTGGCTTCATAAATACAATGAGATGACTGGCTGGTGATGATTAATAGCCACTTGAGGGACATAGAGAGTAAGGAAATAAGATAGTCTAGGTATAATTAAGAATTAATAAGCTTGTCTTGGTAGAATTTTCACTCTTCTCAGACAGGCAGACAGCATTAGTAACTTATGGCATATGTTAGCTTGTGACAGAAAAACAAGGGTTGGACCATTGGTGGTATTACTGTAGGCAACATCATCTTATTTACAATTTAAGAGGTACTTCATGTGTCCATGAGTCATAAACACTCTTAAACAACATGATTATCCTGAGATTGGCTCTTTCACTCACTAAGCAGCACCACAAGCTCCTTCAATAGTTTGGCCCTTTACTGAAAGGATCTCTACGCATCATCGCGCTGTAGCACATGGATGGATGGCACACGCCTGGTGGACCGGGCTCCCCAGGATACCCTCTCTTCCCCTCTTCCCCGTTATGACCGGGTGGGCCTGGCTTACCTGGGTGACCCGGTATGCCGAACCCTGTTGGGCCCATTGGACCTAGAACAAAATAAAAATGTTGTTATGATATTATAAAATGCATGGTTCAGACCCTCTATTTTAGATTGTGGAAAACATCATGATAAACTAAACTATCCACATCATAAGTGGACATCAGGGAGAAAATTAAACTGTATGATACTCCCCATTTAATTAACTGACAAATGAATTGCCTATTTAAAAACAAATGTTAGTAACCTGGTGGTCCTTGGAAACCTGGATCGCCAATCTCTGTCCGTCCTTGTTTTCCTTTCTCACCCTTTTCTCCAGGATCACCTAGAAACAGCCAGAAAAATTAATTTTGTGCACTTGTTATATACAATGTTTCATACTAGATGACAACATTAGTATTGGGAACATGTACATTAGCCTCAATAAAACAACAGACAAAGAGACTTTCCACATTTTTGACAAGTTTTGGAAGCAACTGCTAAATGATGAATTCAGCTGTTTTGGTAGAACTGAACTGAATGAGACTTTATATAGTCTCTTTATAGTTTTGTAGTTTTTTTTTGTATGTAGTTACTGTATGCCCAACCCTCCAAATTAAATGATACATTTAAGTTATTTCTTCAATTATTTATTTGAATAAAACATACTGTCCAGCACCATGTGAACACAGACACCTGCTGTGAGTCTCAATGCAACCAAGATTGCTTATGTTACAGTCAAAAAACTTTTTACATTAAAAGCACCCAATGTGACTTGACTTTAGTTAATAAATGTCCTCTATTTGTGATGTGCTGTACAGCCACTATGAATTGTATTCATTACACAGTATATTTCAATAACCTAATATTGTTACATTGTTCCTTTTTCATTCTGCATTGTTACATTGTTAGAAAACCTGCTCTTGATTATTATTGTCTACTAACTGAAATCCAATTTTAGAATGAATATTTTTTATCCTCATTGGTCTGTGATAATTTGGGAGTAATTTAGTAGTAAATATTCAGAGTTAGTGTAGACAACCTTAACTCACACTGGTGTAAACAGGTGTAATGGTCAGAAAGCTAATCTTCAGTACAAGTACCTTTCATGCCAGGGTCACCAGGCTGCCCAGGTAAACCCCGTTGACCCTGCAGCCCAGTAGCACCTGGTAAACCTGTAAACCCTCCCAAGCCCTGAGGTCCTGCAGGCCCTGGTTGCCCTGGGGGTCCCATCCTTGTGTAGCATTGCTCACATCTTCTGTTATGAATGTGTTGACTACTCAATAGGAGTGCAGGAATCTCAGCTGCAATCAAAAATGTGTCAAATCACATATATACAGTATATACAGTGCCCTCGATAAGTACAGTAAAAGAAAGATTGCCCTGTTTGCTATAGAGTCAAGAAATATTTTATGATTAAAAGATGAATATGAGGCAAATGTACAGAATGTCACATTTTGCACATTTTTCACTGCTTTTCTGTCAGTCAACTCCCTAGTTCTCATCTTGGTCTTCTCACAGAACATAAGATTCAGACTGCAGAAGAAACGGACAGAACTAATGCTACACATTCCCTGCTTTTAATATGTGAAAATAAATAATGCAACAGGACACAGCTGATCACTTTTGTGAACACACTTGTTTACACAATTATGAACCAAGGATAAAACTTTGCTGTTCATCTAAACTGCTAAAACCCTGCTAAAACTGCTAAAAACTTTTCCACATTTTGTCACAGTACAACCACAAACTTACATATTTTTTATTGAGATTTTATGTAATAGACCAACACAAAGAAGCACATAATTGTGAAGTGGAACGAAAATGATACATGGTTTTTAAACTTTCAAGCTAATAAAAATCTGAAAAGTGTGGCGTGCATTTGTATTCAGCCCCCCTGTGTCAATACACTTTGTAGAGCCACCTTTCGCTGCAATTACAGCTGCAAGTCTTTTGGGGTATGTCTCTACCAGCTTTGCACATCTAGAGACTGAAATTTTTGCCCATTCTTCTTTGCAAAATAGCTCAAGCTTAGCCAGATTGGATGGGGAGCGTCTGTGAACAGCAATTTTCAAGTCTTGCCACGGATGCTCAAAAGGATTTAGGTCTGGACTTTGACTGGGCCATTCTAACACATGAATATTATTTGGTCCAAACCATTCCATAGTAGCTCTGGCTGTATGTTTAGGGTCATTGTCTTGCTGGAAGGTGAATCTCCTTCCCAGTCTCAAGTCATTTGCAGCCTCCAACAGGCTTTTTTTTTTTGTATCCGTGGATTTAAATAGGATACATATCCTATACACAGACATCCGACCTGCGTATAAACACTGGCTATAACATGGCTATAACGTCACTATTCAACGTCATCGTTCAACGTCATCATTTTGCACATGTACCAAAACTGGATGCAGTGCTAACACAAAATAAAGAGCATTAAAGCCAAATACAAGGAGGCTATCTGGATAAATGGAGTTGTCGTGTCATTGTGTCACAATGACAAAATTAGCCATCATTATAATGGCAGCATTTAAAAACCACTTTCGCTTTAAATAATTGCTGTTGGGTATACTTTTGCTGACTTTAGAACAGCTGAATTACCAAAAGTCCATCAATAATTTGAGGGTCAATCATGGCACTCAAATTAGTGATTGGAATCTTTTTGGCCGGGAGATTAATGTAAACACACAATCGGATACGAGGAGTACATGTAAACAGGCGGGCCAAAAAAACAGATAGATCAGTCCAATAAGACTTGAGCATTAAGACTTGCAGTGTAAACGTAGCCAAAAAAGTACCTGAAGGACTCAGACTGTAAGGAATAAGATTCTTTGCTCTGATGAAATCAAGATAGAACTGTTTCACAACTGTGGCCTCAGATCTTATGTCTAGAGGAAACCAGGCACCACTTATCATCTGCCCAATATCATCCTAATAGTGAAGAATGGTGGTGGCAACATCATGCTGTGGGTGTGTTTTCAGCAGTGACTGTAAGACTGGTCAGGGTTGAGGGAAAGCTTAATGGAGCAAAGTACAGAGATATCCTCAATGAAGTCCTCAGCCACTGTTGAACAGGTTCTCAGACTGGGCAGAAGGTTCACCTTCCAATATGACAATGACCCTAAGCACACTGCCAAGACAACACAGGAGTGGCTTAGGAACAACTCTGTGAATGTCCTAGAGTGGCCCAGCCAGAGCCCTGACTTGAACCTTATCGAACATCTAGAGAGACCTGAAGAGACCTGTCCACCAATGGTCCCCATCCAGCCTGACTGAGTTGGAGAGAATTTGTAAAGAATGTCAGAAAATCCCCCAATCCAGGTGTGCAAAGCTTGTTTTGTCATAACCAAAAAGACTCACGGCTGTAGTTGCATCCAAAGGTTCTTTAACTAAGTACTGAATAAAGGGTCTGAATACTTATATAAATGTGATATTTCAGTTTTTAATAAATTTACAGACATTTCTAAAATTTAGTTTTCACTTTTTCATTTTGTTTGTGTGCATGTCAGAAAGGGACATCAGGAGAGCCTGGACAGAGGGGTCAGATCGGCCACCAGGTGCTCCATGAACAGCCTGGACCAATGGGGCCCTCAGGGCCCAGGTGACAGAGTGGATTAAGAAAAAGAATTTAAACAATTGTAGGCTGCAAAATAACAAAACAAAAAAGTTAACAATATCTAAATACTTTCTGAATCCACTGTGTGTGTGTAAATAATTTTGTGTGCTATTAAAAGATGCAATGAAAATTTAGAGCACTTACATCGAAGAACATCTCTGCAAATCTGTTGAATGTGTTTTTCAGACAGCTCTCTGCCCTGCAGAAACACAAACGCTGCTAATTTAAAATGTCACTTTGTAAAATGCAGATTGCAAAATTGTACCACATGAAAAAAGCACAAATGTATCCTTATATATCAATATAGTGTCACAAAAAATAATTGATGATCTGTTTTGATTTACTAAACCAATTTTGAATTGATTGATTGAAGCAAACAATTTGTCATTTGAGTAATTTCTTCTGGACTCTGACCTCAATGTATTGTATGCGTGCATTGTATGTTTTGTGACGTAGATTCAGTAGTAATGTTGTGTCACTGAGTATTTTAGTGCATCATAGTAAAGTATAGTGTTCATATCAAAGAATATTTTACACTTTTTATACTTTTGGTCAAAAAGGCATACAACATGACAATTAACAATACAGCATTTTTAAAAACATCATACATACAGGTCGTCCCTCAGGTCCAGGTGGTCCTGAGGGGCCCATTTCTCCACTCTGTCCCCTGGGCCCTGAAGGCCCCATTGGTCCAGGCTGTCCAGGGAGCCCCTGGTGGCCGATCTGACCCCTCTGTCCAGGCTCTCCTGATGTCCCTTTCTGACATGCACACAAACAAAACTAAACACTCCCAATACAGGTAATGGTAACTGTACAATGTATATTCAGAGATGAGCTCACCTCGCCTTTCTGACCCGCTGGTCCAGCTGAACCCTGTTTATAAAAAGAGGAGCAATCATATCATTTGGAAATTATGTTATTAAACATTTTTATTCCTTAAAAACATTGCATTAAAATTTACATAACTGTATTTTGTGAAATATTTTCTCATGCTAATTTCTAATGCTGAAGTCAGATTTTATGTCACTTTATGTTAAATTTCTTATTATTCGATATTTCCTTTACTATAAGTAAAAAAAAAAACTTAGTATTGTCTAACTGTTTTTAAGTAAATTTGCTCTCTCTTGTACAACTTAATAAAATACTCTAATACCAGGAAAAACTACACCACCTCGTGGTCGCTTCTGTATTTAAACGCATAAATCATTTTGAAAAAAACACTTATTTTAACCTTGTTCATGAGGCATGAGCAAAAACTGTTTTGTTGTAACTTTTGGATCGGTTTGTATATAACTTTACACAAAATGCTTTAATCAATAACATAATTTCAGTCCAAAAGACTCTTCTATTTTGTTGTTTCTTTGTCTTCAATTCTCCCATTTCATTCTCCATCATTGTGTAATTTTCAGGTATTTTATTGTATATATTTGGTGTATGTATTTAACTTTTGTGTGTTGTGTGTATTTTATGGTATTATTGCAAATCACTTATACCCTGTCCCATAAGATGTTATCTTTTTATATGTTCATATTTTATATGCCATCTCAATGTATGCTGGAACGGCATATCTTGCTTAATGATTTTGTAGTTTTATCGGTTCAGTCAACCCTCTATTCATAAACCTACAATAAACCTAGTATGCCTAATTACTTTTATTAATATACATCTCACACATATTATTTGCAAATAATACCATGTATTCTGTGTTAATCATGTCTGAAATTTGTTTTGTATTTTATTATTATTATTGTTTATTATATGTAAAGCTGCTTTGAAGCAATGTAACGCTGTAAAAAAAGAAAAATAAATAAAATTGAACTGAATTAAATTGAACCAATAATTTACACAGAAATATGTGCTGAACGTTTTATGTATAAGGCTCACTGAGAATATTATTAACTGGATCAGCAGGTAATTTTAATTTAATTTGATCTCTTAATTATTAATCACTGTACAACTGTTATGTGGGAGTGTTCTAACTTTTGTTTTGTTGCAGTTATTCACTAGCTCATCTGTAATCAACTGGTTAATTGATGCCACCTGAAGGGAACCATTTTAAACTCCAGGACACATGCTCTCACTCTCTCTCTGATTCTGTGGCAAGCTTGGCAGAGCTGGTCCCGTTTTGTCACAGTCCCCTTTTTTTGTTTTCTTTTGTCATTCAATAAACTTTTTATTTGGCAAATTTGTTTTGTGTCCTTGATGTTGCTTCCCTAGAGCCAGGGTTGTAACACAACATTTGATACTCTGGAGGGTTAATTTAGAAAAACTACATCTCACCATAACTGACCAGTGTTAGATTGCTCAAGACCGAACTTACATGATGTCCAGATTTTCCAGGATCTCCTTTTTCACCTTTCAAACCCTGTTCAATTGAATAAATACAGTTTTAACATATACATAAAAATATAGCTGTATATGACCTCCTCTTATCTCATATAAACATCTTAAGTTAACATTGATCAATAATGAAGAATTATGCCTTATAGTTGAAGGAAATCACTCACAGTTTTTTCACAATTACACACTACTATGCAAAGTACTGTGCAGTACTGTGCAAGTCTTAATACCTTTTTAGGTGAAAATACTAATGTGACTAAGACAGTTATTCTATTTACCATATACCATTGTTAATAATTGTTATAATCCAGTGAGATGTTTGTGTGCACAAAGAATTCTGATAACAGTCGGCTGTCAAATCAAAGCAGCCATTGAAATCACTGGGGACAATTAAAATGAATCACCCATAAAGTTAATTATAACTACTAGCTCACACAGAACATATGTGCTCCAGATATAAATATTATAGATATTAAACCTAAAGAGAAACTTTTGTCAGAAAGCCCAGATTATTGTATTGTAGTGATGCAGCATTTGTCAAGGCAGCAACAAACATCATCTTTTGCTCAGATTTAATTATAGCCAACAACTGACATTTTTGACCTGTGATCAGTCATATTTTCCGACAGATTTGCCCACATGTTCGAGTGATATTGCATGTATCAAGAAATGTTTTTAACCCAAAAAGTTGGCAATTGTTTATCTATGAAGGGATGAGGTGTTTAAAATAGAATAATGCTTGGCTATTTTTCAATCTGTAATCTTTGAAAAACAAATATGCTACTTATTGTTACCATAATACCATAATATCTACCATATTAGTTCTAAATTTCTACAATAATAGTTCTAGAAGAAGTTGTTTTCAGCTAGCTGTAAATGCATGTTTAACTAGACAGCTCATGTATATGCTTATGTATAGGCTATATACAGGGGTTGGACAATTAAACTGAAACGCCTGGTTTTAGACCACAATAATTCATTAGAATGGTGTAGGGCCTCCTTTTGCGGCCAATACAGCATCAATTCGTCTTGGGAATGACAGATACAAGTCCTGCACAGTGGCCGGAGGGATTTTGAGCCATTCTTCTTGCAGAATAGTGGCCAGGTCACTACGTGATGCTGGTGGAGGAAAACGTTTCCTGACTTGCTCCTCCAAAACACCCCAAACTGGCTCAATAATATTTAGATCTGGTGACTGTGCAGGCCATGGGAGATGTTTAACTTCACTTTCATGTTCATCAAACCACTCTGTCACCAGTCTTG